>OZ029927.1:16411664-16534164 GCA_964023275.1 Norana najaformis
CATAGGGAGCCAGTGCAACTCATCTCGGATTAAATCAGAGACATGGCCAAACCTAGAGATGCCACCAATAAGACGTGCAGCCGCCCGCAACACACGTTCCAGGCACAAAAGTCGTACATCCGGGAGTCCAACATATAAAGAAGAGCAGTAATCCAACCGACTAGTGACAAATGCATGATGAGGTGACTGAGATGAGGTGACTGAGAGAGAACGTGAGACAACACAAAGATGCTGTAGCTGGTAGTAGCAACTACGACAGAGACGATGCACCTGAGCCTTAAAAGAGAGCTCCTGATCCAACTCAATGCCAAGGTCATAAACAGTGACTGAGAAGGTGATGTGAGGAAACTCTAAATGTAGTACAGGTAGATTGATTTTAGCCAATTGCTGCCTAGTGCCCAACCAAATATACTGAGTCTTGGAAGGATTCAATCTCAATCGATTTGAAGACATTAATTGCGCGCATGAAAACTTAATGAAACAGTGTATACAGTGCCACGGAAGACCCTGTTCTTGGAGGACATTCCAACACTAGAGACGGCACAATAAGGTCTAGCAGATGTAAGGAAGAGTGGCATCTACATATCCCAGCAGACAGCACAACACAACGACTGCCAACCTGGCTAACTTGAGACGGAAGCACAGAGCTCCTTCATGTGCGCTGGTTTACAGCTAACAAGTGAGGCATATCCCAGCAAGACGATCTTGAATGTAATTTGCTCTGCATCACAACATACAAACTCCTTAAACATACTCAGGGAGCTGCACTGGCTTCCTGTAGAATTTAGGATAAGATATAAACTGGCCCGTCTAACCTATAAAATCGTCAACATGAGCACTCTTACTTCAACCACTAGTCTCTCCATATATCCCTTCAACAACCTGCAATCTTCAAGTATGGGTCTTCTGGCTGAGCCTTGATGCAGATTGTCATGAGCTCTTGTGCATTCCATGTGCTGCCCCCAAGAAGTGGAACTGACCACCAAATGCTTCTCCAAAGCTCAAACTCTGTTCTTCCTTCAACACCTCAAAATTCACTATTTCTCACTGGCTTTCAAACATCTGGATATCTAAATGCTTTTCACCTGGCGACTGACTAACCGCACTTTTGACTTGCACTTCTGCATGACTTTGCATGCGTAAAAAAGTATCACAATAACAGCAATAATAACAATACTAACTCCTATTTAATATAGCAATATATTAAATGCTTGATTCCTGTTAAAATCAAGTGTGCAACACAATAAAATTCTGTTGAGACTGAAGTGTTGAAATGAGTTACTTTGAACTGAAGACTCTGAGCCCAGAACCATAAAGCCACTCCGGTCTTCTTCTTTTCTTCCGCCTTTGCGGCAAAACTGGATCTCCACCGTCCAAAGTAATTTGCAATGAGCTGTTTCTTACGAAGCCAGACACACTGCATCCAAAGCAAGTGTTTCCGCTGGCAAAGTCTAACATAGTTAGTCCAGGAAGTCCAGACCTTGCGTAAAAGGCAGCGGTTGTAACGACTGGCAGCGCGCTCCAGCTTCAAGCGAAGCAACATTGAGGCATCAGAGGCCAAGTGCCAGCGCAAAAAGCAGCGGTGAAGAAGGCCTATTAAAACACACAGAACAAACAATGAAGTCAAAACATTCAATCTGAACAGACCTTGGTTTAGGCAACTGGATCTGGGTTCTCCTCAGTCATTATGCAGAGGAGGCAGAGGCCAGGACTCGCATCAAGTTTAATGAAATCCACTGTTGCAATATTCAGTCAATCTGTGTAGTTATACTACAGTCAACAACAACTTGCTACTTCTCTTTTGGAGTCAACATGGGTTCAATTGATCCAGATTTAAGTTTTGTGAGTTTGCTGGGATTCAGCAAATCACAGCCAACTTCTAGTTAACCTGGGTTGAGCTGGTCCAAAGAAATGTTCCTAGTCATGGCATATAGAAAAATGTGTGCATCTCTTTCGGGTTTGCTCATAGGCACAGTATTAGTCTTTCAGAAAACACAAAAGTTTGCAGTCACCCCAACTAGTCCTAACTGGACCTCGTTAAGCTGATACACGACACAATGTAACTACAAGTTCGACCAAAATTAGTGTTGCTCATCAACAAACATTTTAACAGCTTTGGGCACCAACTATTGATGCTCACCTCACAAGGAGTGGACAAGAGTTGCAGCAGAATAAAAACGGATAAATTTCGCCATATGACTCTGATCTGATGCAGTTGGTAAAAGCAGGGTCTGCAGAGGGAATTGACACACTCTGCCATAGACAGTTCTTCAACCAAGGGCACATCAACATCCCAGACAACATATTGTAATTGTAATTCGAAATTTGTATAGCGCCTGTTCAAGATAAACTCATCAGAGGCACTCTCAGCGCTAATGATGTTAAAATGTCATTAAGGACGGAACATTCATCCATTAGTAAACATTGCTCAGATGACTAGAAGAGTAACCAGTGGCAAGCTTGCACACACACATGCAAAGCCCAACCAACAGGTTTACAACTAGAGTTGAATGATGATAGCACATTCAGAGTTTCTGAAGCGTGCAGCGTTGAGGTTGAGGAAACGACGATGGGCAACGTGATCCCCTGCTGATGGCTCACAGTTGTCTCACTACCCAGCAGTCCATAGATGGAAGAAGACACAGTGTCCAGATATTCTTCTAACTGACGGATATGCATAGGACAGGCATTCGTCACCAGCCAGCCACCAGTAGATAGCTGAGCCCTTTCATGGTTGATGGTCAGTACCACTTCAAAGACTCTCTTCACCCTTCCTCCACCGAATCCACGATTTCTCAGTGGAGGCAGTGTACGCATGTCTGTAGGTCTGAGGCTTGACTGTAGAACTAGAATCCTATTCCCCCGTAGGTGGACCATTCCATACATAAGTCACGACAGCATGAACAAAACCGTCCGATGCACAGTAAATTCATGTTGGAAACGAAAAATAATTCCGATACACAAACTCAGCAAAAGTTCAGCAAAAATCTGCGCTGTCAGAATTATGTGCAAATTTTACATTTAGACAGTTTAATCTGTCAAAATAATGTAAAGAAAAGCCAAAGACCAATATGGCTGCTTCCCAACCTAGGAATGCCACCAATATCACTTCCTTGTCAATCCCTGCATGTGCCCGTCTTGTGTCAGTCATACAAAGACATCCAGGCCTGCACTTCCATTATGACTGCCTGTAGTTTGAACACACACGCAGGCAAGTAGGATGGCAGGTCAAGTACAGCTGGACATCATTGGCATACTGGCAAACAGAGGCTCCAAGAACATGAGTTGCAAATGCTAGGTAGATGGATATGGCAAAATGGAAAGTGAAGCACAGGTTGTGGGATGAGACACGACTGTTCAAGTGATTGCAACTACCTTTTCCAGGGGGTTGGAAATAAACCTGAGAGCAGAGATGCAGCAATAGTCTGAGAGACAAGAAACAAACTCACCTTTGCCAAGAGCTTCCTGACCCAAGCAAACTTGTGAGGTAGTTTCAGTCCTCTTGTAACTACGCATTACAGCAAATTCACGCCAAGCATCAAGAACCTTGCATTCAAAAATCAGTACATGTCATCACAAAAGACAATTTTCAGTATAACAAGACAATGACTTAATGTTATTAAAAAACAACTCATGACATCAGTTATATTGAAAGACATGGCAGATTCCAAAAAATAAAACAAGTAAATGAAAACCCTACATAAACTTAAACACTGTACTTGTTGTAATCAAACATTTATATAGCACCACTTCAAGAGAAACTTAACAGAGGTGCTCCCTATGCTAGTCTAAATGAAGGTAAAGTTCATTAACAACAAACAGTTCACCAATAAGCAAAACAATGCTCTGAGGTGACAAGAAAAGTCACCTAGATGCGGGTTACCACACAAAGAGCCCAAACAACGGATTCCCATCCATAGTACTTGACACCATGTTCAGAGTTCCAGGACCAGGTGCATCAAAGATAAGGAACATGACAAGCAATGTGGTCTGCTGCCAAAGACACACAGTAGCTTCACAATCCAGCAGTTTCTCTCCAATGGAAGAAGATGCAGCACCTGAATATCTCTCAAACCAGATCTGTTCAGGGCAGGCATTCATTGACCACTGGCCATTTGGACACAGAACCTCTTCACGATTGGCAGACTCCAGACTCTCCTCATCCTTCCTTAATCCTTAATCTGAGATTTCCCGGTTGCAAGCTAAATGGAGCTCACTTTGGATCTCTGGATGTCTTCTAACCGCCTCTGTCGTAATCCTGATAAGACTCAATATATCTGGCTAGGGGGCCGTGTCCAGCTTGCCAAAATTGACTTTAGTTCCCTTTCCTTTAATTTCCCTCGTATCCACTTCTCTTCCTCAGTCCGTGACCTCGGCATCATCCTGGATCAAACTCTTTCTCTGACTGACCATGTAAATAATATCTCCCGCTCTTGTCTTTACCACCTACGACAACTCCGCTCTATTCGTCACTCGCTTCCTCTTCATGCGATCACTACCTTGGTCCATGCCCTGATTTGCACTAGGATTGACTTTGGCAATGCTGCCTATATTGGACTTTCTGCAATTAACACCTCCAAGCTTCAGTCTATACTTAATGGTGCTGCACGCCTTATCGGTGGTCTTCCAAAGTCTGCCCATATATCTACTTTTATTCGTGATTCAATTCACTGGCTTCCTGTCAGTCAACGCATCCAGTTTAAGATTCTTATCCTTATGAGCAACTGCCTTCTAGGCTCTGCTCCGTCCTACTTAACTTCTCTTTGTATTCCGGTTTCCTCGTTGCCTGCCCATGCCTCCCTTCGCTCAGCTACCCGTGGTCTCTTGGTAGTCCCTTGCATCCGCACTACGACTGCTCAGTCCAGGAGCTTTGCCTTTGTTGACCCTTCTAGCTGGAACTACCTTCCTCTTGACCTGCGGCTTCAGTTACTTAGTCTCTCTCCTACCCAGTCTTGCAAACGCCTGAAATCCTTTTTGTTTGTTCAAGTTGGGAGCGTCACTGTTTCCTAAGTGGCACTTTATAAATGTTCGTTTACAATTACAATTTGTGTTTTTCAGTTTAAATAAGTTGCGTTTAAGAACATGCAAGAACTCTGTTATCAAATTTCAGGAAGTGAAGCATCTGTTTAAAACAACTGTAAGGCATAACAGCAGAAAACATTGGTCTGTCAGGCTCCTGCGACCACAAGGTCTTTAGATGTTCCATTTTCCCTTTGTATGTTCCAGAAAGAATCAACAGTCCAAGCAATCATTCGATTCTCTTCAGATTAGATCTGTCCATTCTTTAGTGTTCCATGGCAACCAAGATGGCTATTGTGGACATGTCTTGTTCATTTTGACAAATTAGTTCATTACATCCTAAATATGCTTGACAATTAATTCTCTTATGCTCAGACGTCAACCATACCCGAATTTGCATTCCAAAGTTTTATTTCTAAAGTCTGCATTGTATTTTGTGTTCAACCACCATTTTGAATTGGAGTTCTTCCACCATCAGCCCCAAGGATTGCTTCATTCAGCTGCTGGCAGAAGTTCTAGTCCTCACTGCTGTACATAAACATGAGAACCTCACACACCCTCGCACATCGGTCCATCCTTTGGAACAGTCTTTCTGTGAACATACTTGATGCTTGTGGTCCTTATGGCTCTGCACAAGCTATATTTTCTTTTTATGTTAAGACACATTTGTTTAGATCCCACAGACACGTTTGCAGTGCTTTTGAGACATTGTAGCCCAGATGCTACATGCATACACTAAAATAGATGTAATAGACTCTTGATCTGTAAAAGGTCACAGCATCAAACTTCTCGCTCTCCTTCTGGTTGGAATTAATCCCTCCTAGGGGAGGGGTCAGCTAGCTTCTCTCATGTGCCGTAAGCAGGACGAAAGAGCAGCCTACTGGTAGCCATCTCCTTGGATCGCTATTGCAGCAAGAGATAGCGTGTTGCTTCGCATGTCTGGATCAGAAAATTTGTCCACAGGACTGAAGGAGTTAATTGCAGTAACTAGTGGTTAGATTTAAGATGAGGCAGCATCTGTTGTTTATTTCATGAGCTACAACCAAAGAGCTTCAGTCAGATTTTCCTTTGAAGAAATTAGCAGACTAGAGTAAGATGGCTGTTACTGATGTATCTTGTTCATTTGTGATAGATCAGTTCATCATATGCTGACTTTGGTTGACAATTCTCATACATTCAAATGTCTGTTATGTCCGAGTCTGTGTTCCATGTTATTTCTTCAGTCTGCTTTGAATTTTTGGACATTATTGGATACCCATCACCTAAGCCATTTCGAATTGGTGAACCTATTACAGGTAGACTGGTTCCAACTTGGACACTGTCAAGTCCAAGACTTCTTCATGCCATCTGCAAACATGACATTTCAGATCATGACGCAGTGGTCAATCAGAGCCTGTGGAGTGGCATAGAACATCTATTACAGAGATGTTCTGAACCACTGAAGAAAGCCTGTCCTATCCTAAGGACCCTCTTCTACTACACAAATATCATTCGCATACAGACGAACTTGTCGTTATTTAGAATTCTAACATCAGTTAGCACAGCAAGAAGTGCTTTTAAGGGGTACACTTCTAGCAAATTTAAATCCTGAAAATTTAAGTATTTTGACTGAGGTTTAGTTTTTAACTGGTGATAGTGTAACAATATCTACAGACCTAAATGCAATTAATTTTCATGCCTAGCAAATCCTACAAGTGGCTATTTAGGACATTACTTCATAAAGGTGACATCTGATTGGAGTAAAATTGGAACAAACTACCTCGATGCTTGGTTACGGTGTGACCAGTAATGGCAAAGTACCCTTTTACTACAGCATGACCGTTAAAGGATTACCGAGACACTTATTTAACTGAAACCTGATTAATTAACATTTTAAGGAAAGCCGTGCTATTTCAGTTTACCAGTTCTAAGAGTCGTTGGTTGTAGTGAACTTGAGCCAAATTCTCTTTTTCTCTTTCACTTTTCTTTAGTTGTAAGTTTGCAGACCATTTGTTGAATGCCAAACTGCAGACACAGATAGAACAACAACAGCCAGAGACTTTAACACAGAAAAGATCTTATCATAAACAGGCTCTAAATGCGAGTTGTGCCACTCAGAGGAACCAAGTGCAATTTGAGGCATTTACTGAGATATAATGAATACTAAGGCAGCTTTGTACAGCTGCTATAAGTTAATATTCATTAATGTCTTTAATAAATGTTACCAAATTCTTAAATAACATTTACAAAAGCAGTTGTGTACAGTTGCTACAAGTTAATATTCATCAACATCTTCCAATAGGATGACATTAATGCCTGTCTAATTATGTGAAAAAGGTTACACACCTCAGGATGGCTCTGTTCTGTTCTTGAATTCGAGTGGTTACAATTGTGTTGACTTGTTTCATTGATAGATGATGCTTTTTCAAAGAGACAAAGCACTTGGTCATGATCGTTCGGTTATAGCGATCTTGAGCAAGAGCTGACTTAATCGACTTTGATTTCCTCAAATGAAAATACTGTAGAATCAAACAAAAGCAATAAGAAAGACATGAATGATGATCACCTAATTTGCCATTAACAAAACTGCACATTTCACCTAATGAACACAGATTATTTATTCAATACTTTCTCTTCATTTCACACATTTTTCATCTTAACTGCAGTGAGTACATTTTCTGTTCCTTTGATCTAAAGTTCAATTAATTCCTTACTTTTGCTTAGCTTCACTCCTAAAATGACAAGCATCAACTGCTAAACATTTGTGCATTTAAGATTTGCTCATATTCCAAAAGTAGCACTAGTGCAACTATGGAGGAAACGTGTCCAAAAACATATGGAGATAACGGTATTTCATTGTAAAAAAAAATAAAAAACTTTGTTCTCTGTTACTGTTCTAAAGATTAAGACTCTTGTTCTCTGCCGAGCCAAAGAATCACGTAATTATTATTATTCGCTATTTCTGTATTTATTACACACCTTTATCTAAATGACTAAGCATCAGTCAGTGGTGCTGAGCATGTGTGAGTGAAGAACATGCTCAATGTCCCTACACAGTAACTGTCTCAGGGAAGCCTCAAACCCGTACAAGCCAAGTGCTTTATCAATAGGCTACTATGCCTCAGAAAGGATAGGATAACAAACAGCTACTAAAAGTAGATAAAACAAATCATAACAAAATTAAATCGTTTCATCAGACTATAAACCACGTCAATTATGAAACCTGTCTAAGTGCTTTCCATATCTGACCAATCAACTTTGCATATCGAAACTGAGTGGCAAGCAAGTCATTGTGGTAACTGAAATAAAAAGAAACAAAACCAAAAATTAACTGCTAGTGTCTTAATCTTTAGAAAGACTAGTGCAGCAGAACAGTCAGCTCTGTAATGTGAGAAATAATGAATAATGTTTCTGGACATTTACACAGCACCATTTATGGACCTTCCAAGAGCCATCATAACGGACCTTATCAGACGAAGACCTTCTTCTTTGATGACCTTAAACAGTCATAGCAGTCTCTTTGGGAAGACCTGTATTCCTGTTTCATATCAGTGGCATCAGTGATCATTATATTTTGCACCCCAGTGGGACCTGCTTGTTCTGCATTTTTTTCATGCACTAGACAATCTTTCTGGAAGAATCTTCAACTGAAAATGAACTCTTGGCATGATGCAGATGACAAGACTTTCTTAAGCATCACCTTTTCAGACCTGTAAGATAAAAATGTTTCTGCAATAGCAGGAACTCTGAGGTTCATAGAAGGTACAGCAGAACAGTCTGGATTTTAAGTGGAAGATGGGTTTGATTGGCTAAGTACAGAATATGCAGAGTCCGGGGAAAACAGCCACTCGCATGCACTGACAGAAAGCTAACAGCCTTACTAGCTCAACCCTAGGACATTCCCAATCCTTCGTACAGCTGTTCAGGGCACCTAAAACAACCAGATGACTACTGCAAATGACCAAGGCTTAAGTAACTCCTGGATGAATACAATAGTCAGCAGCAGCAATCCAGGTCAGTAGATGGCAGCAATGACAAGTGGGAAAGGAACTCAAAGGGACCTCAAGGGTGGTGTAGAACACTGTAGACAGTCTGGTCCACCTTCACCACAATTTCAACTGGTGGAAGACTGGCAGTCCACCACTTCTACAGTTTGAAGGAAGGAGTCATGAAGTTTGATCTAATGGTCAACATGTACTCGGTGGAATGGACACACACCAGATGTTAGTTCCAAATTCTGGGCCAGACACTGAAAAACGTAGCCTGAGAAGAACCGTCCTTGTTGGATCTATAAAATTAGTCAATTAAAACAGAATTGTTACTTGTTTTTCAATGCACCAGCAAAAGCCTTCCAATCTGCAAGCGCATGTCGCATTATTCGGATTTCATCATGTTGAACTGCCATATCCTGAAAAAATCAGTCATCAGCGTCATCACTCTAATCAATTTTTTACCTTGGGGTCATTGATGATCATCATTCTCATCAATATCATCACTGTCAACATTTTCTTATACTTTTTGTTCCCTTAATTAAATTACTAATTAAACAAGCTACTAGTTCTCTGACTCTTAAGTGGTTAGAATAAGGACCAAAGTCATGCATAATCAGCTGGACAACGTCAGACTCCAGCTGGAAAGGCTAAGAGAGTCCTTGGATTGGTGTTGACTGTTCTGCTGTGGAGACCCAGCACTTTTGTGATGTACTTAGAAGGTGCTATAGTAAGTATTTAGATACATACAGTACATACATATATACAGTGATCATGGTGACGACGCTGAAGTGCTGATGACAATGATGATGATGACATCCACATGCAATACAGACGCAAAAAACTAGAAGATATTTAAGGATGACAATAAACATAATATATGCTGCTTCTTTCCTGATGCTGATTATAATGGCTACTAGTGGGTTATTGCCTGACCAGATGCCGAGTCTCTTCCAGCTTTTCCTCTGTTTTGTTTCTCCAGGTGATGAGAAATTGTCTGGCAATGGCCGAGTCATAGTGAATGACAGCCATTCGCTCCATTAGTCGTTCATCTTGGCTCTCCTCAAATCCACTCAGCCAAATATGAAACCACTGCCACAACATATTCACCCTAAACACAAAACAAAGAAATTAGACAACGAAGAATGCTGACAATTCTGCAGCTTTAAAAGGTATAAAAGGTGCAACATAAAAGTTGTTAAGAAATTCTCCTTCACTGCAGCATCACCCCTCCTCACTTAGCACGCATAGCCAAATGAAAACTAGAGGACACTGTTTAATTTTGGAAATCTTACCTATGTTTAGCGTCATTGCTAACTACTGCTCTGACCAACCAAGACATGTTCTTAAGCACTGCTTATTAGAAATGAACTTCAACGAGAAGTAAGGAGACACTGGAGTCATAATTCAAGTTATAGGCTCCATTCTAATACTCAGTGAAGACAGCCTACAGCTTGCAGACTCTAAAACACCACAACAAGAATGACACCAGTATACACTGATGGCACCTAACTCCAACATACTGATGCATTCTGTTGCCTACTCCTTAGACTCTGGTCTCCAAGGGCATCACCAACACCTGCCCAGGCATATCTGTTTGTTACTTGTCCTCTGCTGCCAGGAACTGAAAGATCCTTCTGCTGTCAAGCCATCTAGAACCACTCTTCCTTTTAATCATGCACAGTTCTGCCACCATCTCTTCCGAATGCCCAATCAGCCTTTTGACTCCAATCACATATCAATGAAGACGAAACATTGCAGAGAATCAGGGTTTATTAATACATTATCACTTGCTTGTTTCTGTCTGGCGACACTGAAATCAACCCTGGTCCTGGTTGTCTTGCAGATGGATCAAATGTTTAGGTGGCATAAAACAATGGTGTTAAATTGCTGTACGGAATGATTTACAGAAATTTCTACAGACCTCCTGAACTGTAGGGCTGTGTTGTTCAGTTCATGCTTGTATCTGCTGGTCTTTATACTTTCTTTCAGTGACCAGAAAGCTTTGATCATGAGAGTTGTATTATAATGATCAATTGCTTGATTCATTTGTCTCTGAAAACAAAATTATTACACTTATTATTATTATAAGTCAATTTATAGAGCAGCACGGTGGTCTATCGGTAAGAGGAAGATAGGAGGGGAAGGTTGAGGGGATGGGAAGAAGAGGGGATGGACAGGGAGCAGGCAAGGCTGTAGCTAATGGGTAGCAACAAAGGATTTTTCTTAGACCAGACATTTTGCTGAACTAGTGAGCAGATGCTCTGTGCAGGATAGGCTAGTTATTATTATCACAAAACTTGAACAATAGCTTAGCTAAAATCCTATAACTTAAAGAGCAATAATTATTGATTAGCCATTTCCAAAGGTAATATTTTCTTGCAGTATATCAGACAGCATATTTCTGTATTGCCTGTGCCAAAATGTCTATGGCTAACAGTCCTGTATCAAATTGTCCATAGCTAATTGTCCTGCATCAAAATGTCCATGGCTAATTGTCCTGCATCAAAATGTCCATGGCTAACTGTCCTGCATCAAAATGTCCATGGCTAATTGTCCTGCATCAAAATGTCCATGGCTAATTGTCCTGCATCAAAATGTCCACGGCTAATTGTCCTGCATCAAAATGTCCATGGCTAATTGTCCTGCATCAAAATGTCCATAGCTAATTGTCCTGCATCAAAATGTCCATGGCTAATTGTCCTGCATCAAAATGTCCATGGCTAATTGTCCTGCATCAAAATGTCCATGGAAAATTGTCCTGCATCGAAATGTCCATGGCTAATTCTCCTGCATCAAAATGTCCATAGCTAATTGTCCTGCATCAAAATGTCCATGGCTAATTGTCCTGCATCAAAATGTCCATGGCTAATTGTCCTGCATCAAAATGTCCATGGCTAATTGTCCTGCATCAAAATGTCCATGGAAAATTGTCCTGCATCGAAATGTCCATGGCTAATTCTCCTGCATCAAAATGTCCATAGCTAATTGTCCTGCATCAAAATGTCCATGGCTAATTGTCCTGCATCAAAATGTCCATGGCTAATTGCCCTGCATCGAATTGTCCATGGCTAACTGTCCTGTATCAAAATGTCTATTGTCATCTATCCTGCATTGAATTGTCTGTTGCTAACTGAAAAAAATAATTTCAGATCAGGTAGACAAAAGAACAGATTCTGTTGAAAAATCAGGCATCAGAATGTCCATGGCCAATTGACCTGCATCAAAATGTCCATGGTTAATTGACCTGCATCAAAATGTCCAAGGTTAATTGACCTGCATCAAAATGTCCATGGCTAACTGTTCTGTATCAAAATGTCCATGGCTAATTGTCCTGCATCAAAATGTCCATGACTAATTGTCCTGTATCAAAATGTCTATGGTCAACTGTCCTACATCAAATTGTCTGTTGCTAACTGTCCTGCATCAGAATGTCCATGGCTAATTGTTCTGCATCAAATTGTCCATGGCTAATTGTCCTGCATCAAACGTCCTCAGCAAAACTGTCCTGCAAAAAACTGCCCATGGCAAATTATCTATGACAAACTATCTTGTGAACAATTGTCTTAGAACCTCTGCCCCACATGATCCTGTGCTCTATTGCCCCATTAATAATGTAATATTCATCTTATGACAGCTGTCAAGGGGTTAGTTTCCCATAGACTGCCTCTGTCCTCTTGAGAATCTGGACTTCTACCTAAATGCTAGTCACCACCCCTCAACATGCCTGATTTTTCAACAGAATCTGTTCTATTGTCTACCTGATCTGACACTCATACTGCCATTAATCAGCCACGTGTAACTGTCTTGGCATCTTCAACATTTCTCAGCTTTCTACATAATGGATGATGAGATTCTGCATCATGCAGAAGTATTTGTGCTTTTCTTTAACTGTATTTGATTTCATTTCTACCTTAAGGGATGTCAGATAGTTATTTTGGGCAATACTCACATACACTGAGCATGTGAAGCTTGGAGCCACTTTGGCCTCAGTCCTAGAACCATTATTTTTATAAGGCATCAGCAACAACGAGACATTATATATATATATATATATATAATATATATATATATATATATATATATATATATATATATATATATATATATATATATATATATATATATATATATATATATATATATATATATATATATATATTTTTAAATATATATATGATATATATTTTTAAATATATATAAAACATAATGAAAAGTCCACTTTCACATGAAAATATTAGTTTCCTTACCTTCTGACTTAACTGAATCTTGAGAAAAGTCAGCCACTCTTGAAATGCTTTACGCAACACCATGTTACTAGTAAACAAACAGATATAATATAAAATATTAGTATTGCACTGGCTCACTGGACCACTGACTCTTTGTGAACTTAAGCCGGGACCATAGTAGGTTCCCAGGGTTTATCAGTTGCTGGTCCAAGTCTCTGGAATTGATTGACTGTTTCTTTCTGTTCTATAAGTTTTCTTATGTCGCTTTTGTCTGGGTGAAAGTCACATCGTTTCAGATTGCTTCCAGTCTCTGAAGTCTCATAGACCTTCACTGCTTCTGTCCAAAGGATTGTGATTCAGAAGGCAACTTTACTGAGGAGTGATCATCGATTGATGGCTTAATATATGTTGTGATAATAGTATGAAAAAGCCTCCACATTAGATCAGAATACAATTGTGATTTGAAAATATCCCTTACAGTAGCTACACACACACACAAAAGTGGTTGAAAATCACAGCTGGTAGGACCAGTTACTTACCGCACACAAAAACAATAGTCATAGCTAGTCATTGTAAAGGTTCACTTTCAAGGGCATGCAAGTCTTCCTCAATTTGTCATAATACAAGTTATGTCCAACCTATTTTAATTCACCATCTGTTGCACCAGGTTTTTAAGTGAAAATAAAGCGTGCTTTGCAATTAGTAAAATACTTAAAAATAAATTAAATCAGCAAAATAAGCTTGTCAGCATAGTCATTACCTGAAATGGTCGTGAGCCACAAGAAACAATGAATGCAGAACCTCGTCTTCCCTCTGTTCTAGTCTATCGCTCCACAACAGCCACATTCTTTTCAGCAACTAAATATTAACAAACATCTCGAACTAACTAACTTGCTTATTTGCTCAAAAAGAAAACTCTACAAGACAAGAAATGTAGCATTATGGCATGGGCAAGGACACATACTGTTCAGGCCACAAAATGACACTGGCAGTATAAACAAAATGACAAATTATAAACCATTCCTAAACATTTTCTAAAACACATGGCTCAAATACAAGTCAACATTGACTTTCTACGCGAACCCAGCATTGTACTTCAGTGTTTAATGATGCCTTGTATCAGATAATTGGTTGAGTTAACCAGGTCTTCGTATAAAAAGATGAAACCCATCTGTAGCTGCACATTAAACAAAAGTCTAAAAACGTCCTCATATCAAATCTAGTCAGTCAATTTCTTGGTTGCTGTATTTGGTCAGCTGTTGAAGAACATGAAGATCATTGCAGTGGCAGAGACAGGATAGGGAGCCTGGAACTACGCCTAGTAGTAAACATACTGAGCATGTCTGCAGCGTGCTGTCGCATGTTTGCCGACTATCATTTTTGGCAAATTGTTTGTCAGCGTGGATTTACGTCTGCCTCTGGCTAATGAAACTGAATGCACCTTTTATCAACAATTAAAAAATGTTCTCATCTGCTGAGGTTGGGCTGGGAGCCTTTCCCAGTGGATATCTTGAAAAAACATATAAATTACTGAATGACTGAATGAATGAACAAACGAATGAATAGACTATCCGCAGGTGGCAGCTCACTTACAGCAGTCAGATGAAATCTGTCGGCCAATTTGTATCTCATCTTCTTTAGACGACAGTGAACTCCAAACAGTTTCCATCTACACAGTGCAGCTTTCTGTTCAACATTTCAAGCAGAAAATAAAGCAGAACTTTAATTAACATCTCCAAGCAAAGGATACACATGCACAGTGGTAAGAACTTTGACAGGTTATAATGTAGCCTTTTAAAAGTGTGTAAAGGGGTATAATGGTCAAGTCTCTTTTAACTAATTCTCTTTATCTAAATAGATTTCTTACTTATTCAAACTAAAGGGCTAAGTGCGCTCTATAAGTACTTGGGCCAACTACGTGTCACAAACATTGATATTATGTTGCAGCACACCTTACTCAAGCACTTACTCTTATCATAAGTAGGTTATGGTTCATTATATGTCAATTTCAAAATGTTTTATTAAGAACAATTCACAGTAATTCGTTCAAACAGTTCATATATATTCATACAATAAAATAACTACCTTACTTAAAGGCCAGCAAATTATTTATGCTTAAGACGAAGTAAGATTTAATTTCCCTTCCCCAAGATGAGATTCTGCATTTCAGTTTTCTCCCAAGTCCTCCAATAGAAGAATGGATACATTTCCACCTTTCACATGGGAACGCGGTTTTCTCACAGTCCTTCACCGTAAAGAGAGCAAAATGGCGAACCCTCAGTACAACGTTGGTTTACCACTTGGTTGATAAGCAGTTATTCCATTCTTTGACGAATGTTCGATCGAAAGTTTCACAATTCGACGACCCAACTCGATGATGAGTTAGTCCACAGTTTTGCGAACAAAAACCCATTTGGATATGGCGATTTAAGTTCCTTCAATTCTCTGTGACTCACTGCAAATCTCCATCATCTTATTCCAGCACTAATCGACAACTTTCAATCAGTAAGTCTTTTACACTGCACCTTGCAGCTAAGACTTCGCTTCAACTTGTCTTACACGGCGACTTAGTACAATCAAACTGGCCGAATAGATATCAAACTTTGAGAATTACAATGTGTCCGAAATGACTATCGCGTCTGCTACCTTTCGCAGAGGAAAGTGGAAAACTTGGACTGAAAATTAACTATAACAAAACTAAAATAATGCCAATAACAAAAAAGGAATACAACGGGCCGATAGTTAAGCTTAAGGAACAAGAAATTGAGGTAATAAATAAGTTTGTCTATCTGGGAAGTGAAATGAAAGCAGGGGGAGGATCTGAAACAGAAATCAAAAGGAGAATAGCACTTGCAGGGTCAACCTTTAACAGGTTGCAAAAGGTCTTCAAACGACATGATATAAAACTGGAGATAAAGCTAAAAATCCTCAACACATGCGTGATCCCAGTACTAATCTATGGATGTGAGTCATGGAGTATTACAAGAGCAATGGAGAAGAAACTGAATGCAGCAGAAAACAAATGGCTCAGAAGAATACTAAGAGTTAGCTATAAGGACCATGTAACGAATGAAAGATATAAAACTTTGAGAACTACAATGTGTCCGAAATGACTATCGCGTCTGCTACCTTTCGCAAGACTCCCGAGTTTCAACCATTTCACACTTAAATCTTTTGCATAAAGTCCATCTGCCAAATGTCAGAATTTTCAAATTCTTCACAGTCATGTTCGGCCTTGCAGTTTCAATGGTTAAAACAATTGTCTGGCAAACTATGGCTGCCTTTCAAATTTGCTTTATCACAGTTAAAACTGGTCGTGTTGAACAACAGGCTTTAATAGATGTGCTTAGCCAATACATAACCAAATCTCCAGTAAAACCTACTTAATATCCATAAACTATCTAAACTGGCCTTCCGTATTTAACTATCTACTTATCGTATTGCTGGCTGGCTTGAGATTACACCAAATCTAGTCATTCTTAACTAATTCCCAACAAATTACGACAACTAGTCAGTTTGAGCTAAATCTAGTCAAGTAAGTATGAACAAAAGTACAGTGCAAATGCGAATTAAAAGGATAGCGCACTACAAGGGGTTTGATTCCTGCTTCATCATGTGTCTATTTTTCATAAAGCATAGGTTTATTTTACAACATGTTGTTTACTACATATTTGACTACACTTGCAAAATGATAATTTCTCTTAGCTTCATCATCGTACAAATAAGAAAATAACATTGTCAGTAACAGCCACATTTAAGGTTCTTGTTTTGTAAACAGACACAGTAATCTAACTAAGCACAGACCTGCAATATGGTTATAGAAATACACTCACAATTAGATGCCTTTTGTGGTAAGCATCGACCATGTGCATTCTCTCTTTTTCTTCTGCACAAAGTATGACAACTGGAAGAAAGTTAAGAAGTATCCTTCAAGTGCTTCAGATAATCGACGACACTAAAACTCCCATAATGCTACGCAGCAGATGCTATTTTGAATAATCAGTATTTCCAGAAGCCAGTGGTACAGTTCTTGCCAGAAATGACCACTTACTTGCCAGATCTTTGGTTGTAATGTAGGCAACAGAGCCAGTTTTGGGAAGCTTACACACAGGGGCACACGTTTCCATAGAGGATCTATCATGTCACCTCACCAGGTCATCCTGCTCAATAGCAAGCTGAAAATAAAGCAACAGTCAACTATACAGAGCACCCAACACTTCATATGAATGTCAACAGTGTTAGTTGCAAGAGACAAGTGACAGTGAAGCATTTCAACGTTGGTTTATGATACACTTTCTGGCAAATAGCTTTACCTGACTGATGATGCAATGTGCTGCACAGGCATAAAGGCAGTGCTTTTCCATGGTATGTGCCAGTAACAACCATCATCACCTTTTTAAGATGCTCAAAGAATGAAATGGGAGGGAACATCTGCTGTGTACCAAAAGATCCTACACCCCAAGTAAAAACTACAAAGGATACAGTGTTTCCACTTCGCAAGAATTCTTCGACATGTAAATCGTCTGGCCAGGTCTTCAACATGATGTCTCTGCTCATCCAGTACTCTACTGTGCTGCCATCTGCGAATCCAATCTTGAAAATACGACTGCATTAGCTGTAAAACTTGAAAGTTGTCTGCCTTTTCTGCAATAACAAAAAGAATGGTGAACCATAGGTCAAACCACTTCAAGACTATTGTGACGAACTCCTTCTTTTCCCTAAGACTGCACACAACTACTACGTCACTACCTAGCAAAAACGGGCATCCATTATATCTAATACTTTTTGGATCCCTTGCCCTTGTTTGTTGCTTGGCTAGAGTCCCTGCTCCTGCATCTCAGATGACGACCATCAAGCCATCTCCAGAAGACGCAACCATGAGAATCAGCAGAAGAACCAAGACAGTGACACATGTGCATACCTCTCATGCCCATGTTACTCTGGCACCTGCTCTTTCTGGCTCTCACAACCGATACACTCATTGACCTTCTCCACCCTCAGCTAATTGCTAGTCTCAACTCAGCTGGTTGGTCATTAGCTTCTGTCAGTGATATGCCTGCCTTATTCCTGTACACTCCTCCAATCCCAGGCTACTATACCATTTATAATTAGTCTCCCTCCAACTGACCCTTATCAAATGTACATCCATATATCTGCATATCTAATCAAACTACTTAGGTAACTGGGAGGCCTTGTCAGATGCGTTCTCAACAGCCAGAACCATTTGTGTAGGACTGTAGGTGCATAATATCCAATGAATCAACCAAAAGACCAGAATTAGCAGAAGTTTAGGTACAAACACAACAGTAACACAGTGAATATTCAAATCAATTACAGAAAGCACATTAGCAAGTTTCTGTCACCCAAATCTATACTTGCCAGACAGCAAAACCAACTGCTACCAGCCAAAAAGTTAGCATAACCAAGTGCTGCAAATACTTTATTCGACTGTTGCAATTTCTGCAACTCAGTGCAGCAAAGACCAGAAACTCCTCATCAGTCGATGATGGATAAGACTCCAATGGCTTGGTTCTACATGTGTGAAAGAGCCTACAAATGGAGATTTTTCCTGCTTTTTTAGCATAATTCACATGTGGATGGACTTTCATTCTTGTCAAACCATTGCATCACTTATGCTGGTTATGAGTACCTTTGAGAAGTTCTTGCACAGTGCTACATAACTGTTCAAACAAATAACCAACTAACTAGTATTGTTACCACAAGTGAGATACTACATAACAATTAATAGACCTAATGGTATCAACCACATGGATAAATTCAACACCATGAAGTAAGTGGTTTTTATGGATCTGAGTGACGTAACTGCGTTCAAGAATCAACCAAAAGACCAGAATCAGCAGGAGGTCAGAAAAGTTTGTTTCCGAATTTGTTTCACTTGGACATAAAAAACCAATGGCATATGCACAGATTATTTATCAACTTAATTTCAAGTGAACTCAGTTACATCAGACAGATGTTTGTTTCATTACTTCCTGCAGCTTCCGCAAGAGCACCCAAAAAGTAAGCGTCACAATGTAGGTAATGTCACACAGATTCACCAACAACACATAAATTATTACAAAGGAGACTTGTTGGATTGCTGCAGTTGTGTTTGAGCTGCAGCCAAAAATGCAGTGACCATGCTTCTGAGAACTTTCTATAAAAACATGTAAAAACAAATTGCTTTTACTTCTTTTTGATGAAAACTCACCTTTAAGAGTCTTTTTGAACTGCCTGATGCCAACGCAGTCATGCAAGGCTTGAAAGACCTTCTTCTCCAGCTGATAGTCATAATGCTTTCCAGCCGAGTTCAACTGATTTTTTAGAAGACTTTGCTCTGCCAACTCCAACTGCCACTTTTTCCAAGTCTAAACACAACTTTCCCTGCTTAATTTCCTTATGTATACCAAACGTTATCTGAAGTCAGATGTAGCCATAATCCACCAAGACAATTAGTAATATTTGCAGATTTTACTTCTCATTTACTTAATTAATTAACATACAGGATTCACAAACATCTGAGCTGAGCCATGCTTTTTTGTCCATCCTTAAGTTACCAGTATTTACCTTCAGTCAAGTTCTGAATGTTTTATAATAGCACATATGTAAGTATGTATCAAGAGTACTACGTCATCTAACATAGGCAGAATGAATGGAGCATACATTCTGCTGAATAAGCTATCAGACAGATTCTGTTGTGGATGGCCTGTTGACTTCCCATGCTTGAATTGCAGCTGTAGACGCCTCTGGTGTCTGTTTAGGACCATCATCTGGACCAGAGATTCTCATTTCTAAGAGATTCCGTGACAAGTGGTTTCTAACGAACCAAGCCAAAGTAACACCAAACACATTTGACAAATGTGAATGATAGACTGAAAGCCTTCATCACAGATCACTCCCAGCTGAATTCTCACAGAGATGATTATCACGAATTTCTCTGCCTTGCAGCCTACATGGTTGGATTAGTTACCAAGTTTGTGATTCATAAGCCTCATGCCCTACATTTAGCACGTTGTATGGCAAAGGCCATCTGCTCACTGCAGATGGAGCTACTGCTGGAAGGCAACGTAAAAGTACTCCAAATTACAGCTCATGAATTGAAGGGAATTCAGTGGTTCGACAGAATTGTTGTTTATATTTACATTCATTCATGGTTCACATCCTAGCGTGCACGACAGTCCAGTGGTTAGTGTGCTGTACTGTCAAACAAGAGGCCAGGGATTCAAATCCCTGCTAGGGCAGAAATCTGTTTTGAGATTTTGGTGCCAATTACACCCCCTCGCAACTAAGCTGAAACAAGTACACCGACTGCATACTGTCAGTGGGAAGATCTGGCCACTCACCCTCATGTAACCAGGCAACGAAAAATGAAGTCAATAACACTTAAAACCTAGGGCTGCCTAGGGGCTTGCTCAAAGGACTGCTCTTCATCTTCTTCATGGTTCAAATCCAAAACTATAACATTCTGTTAATCCAGAGACTGTATGAATATGATTATCAAGCCTTGCAGGTCATTGGCTTAAAGATGATGAAATCTTGTTCCTGGTACATCAGCCAAGAGCTAGCAGCACTACTGTAGCTCTCTTCTGACAGCCTCTGTCTCCAACTGAGGAAGCATGACAATATCTGATCAAGCTGAACATTTGCTGAAATCACTTGCCCACACTGTGGCAGAACTGGCTTCTTATCTCCCTATTGATGCCTGGCCAGACAACTCTTCGTTAAAGAAGACCTTGTGAATAACATGGCTTCTGTGAATAGCTGTGCTGAATGTGGTGTAGCTCTGATCCAAACATTCAATACTACTATCATAAAGGATGAATTACAGAAACACTATTTGCTGCAAGTCACAGAGAGATGCAGAAGAGAATTTGAGAAGTGCAACCATGACAGTCTAATGGAGGCTTAAATGGTCTTTAAGTTTCAATTCTTGTTTTGTTTGTGACACTGTTGTTCTCAAGAAAGCTCAACTTCTAACATTTTTACTTCCTGATAAGCATAAAGTTTAGCAATACATTACAAGTATTGACTATTAGTAATCATTGACAATATCTATAATCTGTAGACTTTCCAACAATACAAAACTTGCCCTCATTAGTTCACTAAAATATCATGCCAATTGAATAAATTTTTAAAAATTCAGGGACTTTGAGGAACCTCCAAACATTTTCCAAATTTCTGAAATTCTGCATATGACATATAGCATTAGTGGACCAAAACCAAACATTCTGGAGGGTGACAGTTTATAATTTGAAAAACAGTTAGAGGACACCTTAACAAGTAGTTTGATAATTTTCTAGCATAATTTCAGAGCATATGCTCCAATCACACGGGTTCCAAAAGAAAGGTTGCCTCCCGCCATCTGCATGTTAAAGGACTTTTACTGTGACAATTCATTCACTAAGTTCATAATAGTAACCGGCATAAAGTGTTTTTACCTGCCCCAGAAGAAGTTTTGTCCAGAATTCAGAAGCAGTTGCCTTCTGATAATCCCAGTCTTTCTCTTCTTTGAATCTCTGAATCCAAAGATGCCAATAAGATCTGAAAAAGTTAATTCCAGTCCTTTGAAAAGAATAATAGTTAGTAATTTCTACAGCGCCGGTGTCTAATGCACCAGGCATTAACCGATGGCACACCAAAGCCAAGTCACAATCAGGTCAACATCCAGAAGGTCAGTCCACAAGACAGTGAGGCAGACTACAGTGGATAAGCAACTTGAAAAAGGTAAGTTTTAAGTTGAGAACGAAATGAGAGAAGGAACTGAGCAAAACGAACAGACACAGTGAGGGAGTTCCAAAATTTAGGTTCAGCAACCAAAAAAGCTCATTCACAAAGTTCTACTCTTAGGTATGACCAGAGAAAGACAATCAGATTACCATGCGGAATAAGTCTGGGGAATAAGGACTGAGTTCAAGTATTGTGATGGGACAGAGTTCAATGTTTTATAAACTCCCAGTATGAAACAAATCCTTTGCTGAACAGGAAGCCAATGCAAGATTTAAGCACATGGTTAACATGCTCATATTTTGAAGTATTTGTTATAGCTCTAGCCAAAGAGTTCTGAACTCTTGGGAGTTTCCACGTGTTTGACTTCTGTGATACTGTAGTGAAAAGTTGTAAAAACAATGAGGATTTAACTTTGTGCATATTGTGGACTGTATTATGTCGGATAATTTAGCTTATGTATTTGTGTAATTAATTCCTACGGAACACTGGGGAACAGTCGGATGTAATTAACGACAGGCGGATAGGACGCCCGTAGTTGACAGGCAGAAGTAAATGAGAGAGAGAGGGAGAGTGAGAGAATGAGAGAGAGAGAGAGAGAGAAAGAGAGAGAGAGAGAGAGAGAGAGAGAGAGAGAGAGCGAGAGAGAGAGAGAGAGAGAGAGAGAGAGAGAGAGAGAGAGAGAGAGAGAGAGAGAGAGAGGCAGAGCAGAGGGATGCTGATCGGATGGTGAAAGGGAGAAGTTGGGTGATTGACAGATGAAGGGGAAAGTTAAGGAAGGGTGCAAAGCGAAGAAGGCATTCGCTAAACAACGGTCGAAAGAGGCGTTAGGTTCCGGAGAACAGAAGAAAAATAATAAACCTGTATCTCTTAAACGGACCTCGCCAGATCAATAGGCCAATGCAAATCAAAGACTCTGAGTTTGCTGAATTTGTTGTAAATACGGTGTAAATACTTGTAATATACGTGTGAAAGAACGAATCGGTGTTACGTCTCTGTACGGTTGGACTGATCCATTCACAAACCCGCGTGGTTAAAGGCATAAAGTCCCCAGAAGATAAAGCCTCTGATCAATAGCACCGCTCGCCACCATATCCTGAAAGGAGACTTGTGTTCGCCAGCGACCCTTGATGCGCAGGACTCACAAGCAAACTCATCTTTCAGTACAGATACCAACAAGCAGCAAGTTATAGCAGTCAAGGCGACTGGAGACCAATGCGTTTGCCAAGGATATTCGTGAAGTAACACAACTGCACAGTGCACACGTAGTGGCACTGGGGAGCAATATCTTGTAGCCGAATGATGCAGTCAAGAACATCAGAGTGGCTCATCATGCCCTGTGAATGATGTGCAAATGCGGTATGCAATGATGGGCATGAGCTGGCCAGTGTGTGCAGCTTTTCTAATCAGAATCACCGAAACCCAGAGCATAAGTTTAAGGTTAACTGACTTTCACAGATCCTGAGTTATCATTTGCTACGTCTCATAAAAACATCTGTGTGCTCCACACAAAAGATCCACCAACTGCAATAAGACCTCAGAAGACTGTGAATGAATAGAGATACAAGAAAATAAATGATTTCCATAGCTTACCCAAATATAGTTAATCAGATGTCAAACCTTAGCAGAGAATCCTGGTAGTAGCTTATTCCCCTCTGGTAGACCTGCTTCTTGTTTTGCCTCACTTCTAAGTAACAGTGCCACCTAGCCAAGATCTGTCGATTCAGATGAAGATTTGCTAAAAACCATCACAGGCATATTTTACTATTTCCAGGTTCATTTCACTTTGCCTATGGGTGCTTTAAGTAAAAGGTAAAAGGCAAAAGGTCAAGGAAAGAAACTTGATTATAAGCCTCAAATAGCAACTCCTCACAAGGGCTGAATGACCCTATGGCTGAGGCTCCAACATGACCACAGCAATCCAACTACAGGGCACCACTTTCAACTTCCTCACTTGCACTGGTACTCACTGGCTGACCCTGAAAGGATGGAGGGCTCAGTAGGCATCAGTGGTCTCACAGTCGATGGATGGTCACCATCCAAGTACTCGCTACTTTTGATGTTGCTTAACTTCACAGCTCCTGCCATCATCTTTATGTGTAGCACCTTAAGGTATGAAAATTTAAATAACTAAATTGTACATAAATAATACTAATATAAACATTCATAAGCAATGCAACAAGGTTCAACCATAACCCTAAAGATTAAAAAATTGTCTATGTGGACTGCACTTAATTACACCTTCAGCAAGAAGTGAACAGGAAATGCCACAAAGGTGGCTGTGCAACTCCAGGTTTGGCAGTTACCTTAATCTAGATCATCAGAGGCATCAAACATAGGAGTTAAGGAAGTGCAGATTGGTAGCTTATTCCTAAATCATGGCCACTTGACAGTGGTAACAAAAACCCATTAAGTTAAGTAGACTTATGAAGAAACCACTTAAAAACAAAGACAGAATTCAGAAATGCTGAAGAAGTGAACTCAGACACAAAGTCACTTAAAAGACACAAGAAACTTTAAACAAACCCATAGAAAGAAACTGCAAACTGAAAATTATCCAAACATAACAGATGGTGGTCAAGAAATAAAGACGCCATTAGATCGGAACAGAATAGATTTTTTTCAGTATTTATAAAGTGTTAGTATCAAAAGCATTCACTGACGGTGCCAGCTAAGTTACTTCTACTCAAGCTACATAACAGGACACTCAAACCTCCCTAATACAAGGTGAGCACTTAAGCACCTGGCTAACATGTCACACAGATTAGATTTCTAAAATCTTAATAAAAGATAAAGTTGAAGATGCACCATGTCTGTTGGCCAAGTTCTGCTTCAGTTTCTTTTCACGTTGCAATAGGGTAAAGAAACGCCAGGCTGTGAACGCTCGATTACTGTGGTAGTATCTGTTCAATAACAATCATGACCATTACAAATTGGAGGTAAAGCGTACTAGATAGCAACAAGGTCACCCAGCTTTGCAGAATGCAGGCATCTGTGGCCAAGACATATAACTTCTCGAGAAAAGATGGAGCACAGCAAGCAATTATGCATGAGTGTTAAGATCCTGAATTTGTTGCATTTTTCCATGGGTAACCAGCACAGTTCCTCACACATGAAGCTGGATATACAGTGCAAATCACTTAAGAAGAAAACAGAAAGGACAAAATATCACTGAGCATGAAATGAAAACCTGGTCCATTCTGATGTCAATGCATTTTAACATTAAATTATTCTCCTACGAGGAAACTGATATGATGAAAACATCAGTTATTACGAAAATGATCTTACTCTCATATGCTGAAGCTATGAAAATGAAGTTGCTAACAAATCAGAGCTGTGGCTGTCTCTCAGAAGCAAGCTAATGGGACTGCCCTTCTTCTTCATCATACAGGCACAATGGCAGATTATATTTGCCTTTCATGCCTCTATCCCATATATGAATTTCTGTAGCATTAGTGTAGATATGAAACAGTTATAAATTCAAAACCAAAAATTAAGAATAATTACGACTGTAATCAGAAGATCAAAAGAAGTTTCCCAAGATTGTAAATTTCAATTTTTTTTCTATATAATGAGATTTATTGATTAAATACAAAACTGAATAATAAAGTGGTGCACAGCTACCTGTAATGTAAGCTGGCTCTGATACTGAGACGCCATTCCTGTCTTGCCTCCCACCACATCTCATTCCACTCCATAAAACAGGTTTTCTTCAACTGCTGTTCATACAGCTTTCTACAGAATTTAAAAAAAAAATTCTGTCTTCAATTCAAAACAAACTTTATCAATTCAGAATAAATTTATAAGATTCAGTTTTAGTCAGTCAGCTTCAGATACTTTACTGAAAACCAAAAAAATACTAAATACATTTGTATTAATGTTTGCACTAAATCATGGTGCCAATGCAAGGCACAGAGAAAGCAATTTTGTCGGCACAGCTTCAACATTTATTTACATGTTATCAATGTTAGGCACTTACACAAAACTGTAATATTACACATATTGTTAGTTCAAATAACGTTGCTTTGTGTAGCCATATGACTGGTTTTCCTCTTTCCTTGTGTCACAGTAGCAGCTGTCATTTCCTGGACAATTAGTGGATATGTTCCTTCAATGCTGGTTGTTGATTGAGTTTTTGATGGGTCATTCCAGCTCAACTGAATTAATTCTGAGCAATAACCTCATTCAACCATCTCAGAATTGGCAAAAATTTCAATCACATGAAGTAAGCTGTGCTAGATGGAAAAGCTCAAAATTTTTCTGCAACATTTAAAAATACTTTCTGGGAAATTGCGGATTCCACAACCCCACCCCAGAAAGGAATCTTGCAAACTTTGAGATGTCCATTTATTGAAAATTTATATCTTTAGAACTGTTGCCAAATAGCATATCAAAGTTTTTAAAGATCTTTTGAAGCTGTCAATTGACTGGGCTTCAAACTACCGGCTTGCCTGATTATAGCATAACGTTAACTCAAGAGAAGACACACAGTCCTTGATTTTGTAAACATAATTATGAAAATGAACAGTACTTCAGCCGTCAAAGATACAATTCTAAACATAACACTTTATCAACGATATGTGTAACTTAAACTAAACACTGAGCAGATGACAGACTACTACCACCAAATCTTTTCATGCTCATTTAACACTGCACCCACATTTGCCTTATATAATCTGTTTTCCGTCAAGTCTGCAGACAAGCCTAGACATGCCTTCCATTATTGTGCAATCATGGATTTTCCAGAAGGTAATAGGGAGCAACAGGGAATTCTACATAAATGCAAAAGGACAGAGCAAGAGCAGAAGAGGCCCAAAACGCAAGGGAACCTTGAGGGAGGGAAAGATTTGGAGAGGAAGAAGCCGGGGAATGGGATATTGGGAGGGGAGATCAAAGAGCAGATGAGTGGTAGGGAGAAAAACAGAGGGAAGAGTCAAAAAAGAGCGAAAGGGAAAGGATTAGGGAATTCTATAAATGTAAGAGAAGCAGGAAAGGGAGAGACGGGGAAGGGGAAGGAGATATCAGAGATGGGGAGACATTCTCTATGCATCATCACCTGGCCACTGAAGGTTGAACTCGTCCAAATGTTTTCTTCATCCATAAAAAGAGAAACTTTCTAGCCAAGCATCTGGAAAATTGAAACATAAATTACTCAGTTATGCCTTTAAATGTATGTATGTAAATATGTACTGGTATGTATGTATGCATGTACCAGAATGCACACAGTCTAGGGATATGCAGAAGTACACCAGCTTTAGGATAAAATATATTTATTTCTACAGCTATAACAAGTAAAACATAACTCACACAGTAAACAAGACATTGACCTCTGGCAGTGACAGACCAGCGAACACTCTCACAAGAAGAAAACACAATGTCCACCAATAGACGCTGATTGAAACATCTCAGAAGAGCTAAACAATTCTTCCACGCAGGAACACTAAATATGACTAGTCGAGAGACTGACAACAAAACGGGCAAAGCAGGACCAAAACCAGAATCCAGCCTGAGCCAAAGTTAAACACAATACTTTGAATAAGGTTGGCTTTCCCACCCAAATGTACACAAGGAGCACAACATACAACAACATAACCCATTCAACGGAATCTGCCTTTGCTGTGCACAATGACATCATGTGCTCTACAGATAAAGAGAAAGAGACAGCACCTGTGTCTTCATAACATGTCTGCCACTTCTGATACTGTAGATTCTCTTCTTTTGCATCATCTCCAGCAATGGTTTGGGGGTTTCTGGTCCAACCCTCAATTGGTTTGCTACTTATCTTGGTCCATGCACTCAATCAGTGAATTTAAATGGTAAGTACTCTTTTAGTGCTTTTTTGAGATGTGGAGTCCCACAGGGTTCTGTGCTTGGTTCTCTTTTGTTTACATTACACATCACACCATTAGCCAGGTTGGTAATCACTGCATTCTGCAAGCCAGAGGACCTGCTCGTCCCGCGCTCCTGTTACACTGTGCTTTCTTGTGTGTCAGACTGTCCCCCTCTGGAACATTCTCCCACTAAAAATATGTACTTTCCAACAGACAGCTTAAGAAACATTTTCAACTCATATAAAGTCGCACTTTTCTAGATCTGTTATATGGCCATGTTTTTGTATGTTTGTGAGGCTCTTATTAGGTGCAATATAAATAGCCTGACAGATACATATATGCCAACTGCTGCTGACCTGCTTTTCATTCTCTAGAGCCTTAACATAATTTCCAATTTTCTAGCTGGGTCATTTTCAAATGACCAGGGCAAGCCCACCCATTGTGCTGCTGTTCAGTTCTTTGGTGCAACTAGCAGGTTTGGACAAATTTCTGGTTTCATACTCAAAGAACTGCAATGGCTTCCAATCCACCGAAGAACATCATACATTTTGCTGATGATGTACAACTGTTGGATTTGTTATGCCTCAATGTACCTTTATTGAATTGTGCATTGATGCCTCCACACTTTCAGGTCATAAAATTTATTCAGTCTGCCATGCAGAGTAATGGCTGTTCCTCAGCTCTGAACTTTAGCCTGAACTTCCCATCCAGAACTGTGCAGCCTGGACGAGAACTTTGCAGTGACTGACACACTCTCAAAAAAAGTTACCTGGCAACTTAAGACAGGAACCCCTAAACCTAACCCTTTCCCTTGCCCTCATTCACACAGACTGAAAACTTTAATTTCTCAAAGTCAACCTCTTTAAAAAAACAGCTGAAATTGTATTTGATGCATAACTCTTAGTTCTTGGGCCGACTTTTGACTTTGTAAAGCACCCTAGAAGTAGCCTGCTACTTACGATGCTATATAAATTGTCGTCATTACATTACATTACATATACATGTTGTTAACATTACACAGTCTTACAATGGTCACCACTAGCAACATCCATAACCTCACATAGAACAGATAAGTCAACAAACAGATCTCTCTCATCATTCCCTCAAAACTTTAAGAATAATTGTAGCATGCATAAAAATAAAGCAAATCAAATAACAAATATGATAAGTACCACACCTGATGCGCAATTCCTTGACACGACCACCTAGATTCCACTGGTACCCAGGTCGATACTGACGGACAACATCTCTTTTGCGCTGCCTTGCACTAGTCACCTGTCTTGGAATTTTAGAGGCCTTATGATCAGTCAGTGTAACATCAGCACAACCATTCCGAGCATTCTTCGTACTTTGACGTAGCTTCTTCTTTAAAACTGGTGTCTTTCTGTTCAGATACAAAGGTGGATTTTAATATTACTTATGGTCTCGATTACCCATATAAAACAATTCTTATGATCTAAATAGAAAATGTAAGCAGACCCATGATTTCTTAAGTTCTGATTAGAAAGAACAGAAATACTGACACATATGCACACATACGCTATGTAAAGACCAGTATTAATGCAGTAACCAAAAACCACTTGCTGCATGGATAAGTGCACTTCAATGAACTTCGCTGAAAATATCAGTCCAGATATACATTTCTCAGAATATTTTACTATTACCACACACTTTGCATTTTAAAATAAACTGAAATAGGCTCAATTTATGATCAGCAGTAACACTCCAACATATATTTGTGCACACTGTTTTGCAAACACATCTACTATTAAGAAATCTACTATAATCTATTACTACTATTATCAGCTACTATTATCCCATTATGAAAATGAGGTAGTTACGCATGCAAAGTTAAAGAAGGAACAATCCTACACAATTGCCCACATGCAAAATATCACCTACAATTGTGTCCGAAAATGCAGATTTAGGACTTTGAACCCAATCTGTGAAACAAATGACTATTGGAAATAGCTATCGCATTTTGCTAAATTACAAAGCAGCACATCTGACACACTATACAGTGCGGACGCGTTAACGCGCACCCGGTTTACCCGCGATTCCGCATAACGCGAAGTGGTCGTATGTCCCCCAAAGCTACTGACTTAACACGCCGTATCGGTTAACGCGTTTTACTACCGGGAATAAGGCTAATTAAAACAGCAGAGACGTACTCTGGCAGCTGTTACATTCCATTCATTCCCGAACTTGGCATTAGTCGTACAAGCGAGAGGGTGTCGCCTAAATAAATGGGCCTGTGACTCAACCGCGGGAGGGAGCTAATTAGGGCAGGAGGGATGGACAAGGAAGCCTGGCTGGAACCGGTTTTAACCGGTTAGGAGGGGGAATCGGCAGAACAAGGCAGGTATGGCCTGACCGGCGCGACCGCAGAGATGTTGGCTGGCTGGGCGGCCAGCTGAGCACAGACCTGCCTGCCGTGCGAAGAGGAGCTTGGCTGAGGGAACAGCGTGGGATAGGGGGGTGTGGGCAACCGAGTAGCAGAGGTCATACATTTCAACACTGTCCCGGGTAACGCGCGAACTGGTTTACACGCGATTTCAAAGGGCGTGTCCCCCACTACTTCGCGTTAACGAGTCCGCACTGTATATCTAAAAATAAGTTAGACAGAGGTGAGTACTTAATATTTCCTGAAACTAGACCACAAACCGAAGCTATGTGGAAAGTTTCATGCTTGTATATGGAATAGCTACTGAAATACAGTGACTGGAGAATGTAAGGAAAAATGGGTACTTTGCCATGACTGAAAATCTGCCAACAACCTCAAATCTCAGGAAATACTAGATATTAAGGTCTGAAACTTTGCAGACCTTCATATACATAGTTATCTACATACTGGCCGAAAATGACTGGTGAGGTGGGGATGCTGTCCACAACTGGTTGAGTTGATGTGGAATGACCCCCCCCATTAAGAAGCATTCCAGATTTCAATCTAATCTCAGAACTTCCACAGTACTACTTTAATAATGCACAAGACACCAGTCAATGCGTGACAATGCCATCTGCAAATCCAGTAGTCAGGTCAAATGGATTCCACAGAAAGGAAAGCAAATAAGCAGTGAGAGGTAAGCCTTCAGCCAAAACTGGACAGAGATCCAGCAGAGCAGGCAGACTGGACTTGAATCCTCTGCACCTGTATTCAAAGTTGTAAATTCAAATCTAACAGCCAATCCAGAAACCTTACCTAACCAAGGAAAAAGCTCTCTGGCCCAGGACAACTTTCACTCATGTCATAAGGTTGTGACATGAGTGAGAGCACTGTAGCTAAATAAACAGAAATTCTGAAAAGCAAATAACAAGAAATAGCCCAAACTGCCGACTCCACATAACCACCTTAGATTCTTGCATCCTTCTGATACTGGTTTGCTGCAAGAATCTAGGTTCAGGACAATTGTAGGATCACATGCCTTTAGCTGCTGTGCTCCTCATATTTGGAATCGTCTACCACAAAAGGCCCAACTTGCAAACTCACTACCATCTTTTAAATCACTTGTTAAGACTAACTACTTCACCCTGGCTTTAGCATGATTTCATCTCGGCCCCTACCCAACATATATCCGCATCTCAGATTCAGGTGTACTGACATTGCACATGTTACAAGTGCTCCAAATAAATAAAATGAAATGAAGTAGCCTAAAATTGTAGAAAACAATCACAATCAGCAACAAAAAGCATTAAGCTTGTGTACTCTGATGATATACACTTTGGTCCCTTGCTTATAGACATTTCACATAATGTATACTCCAGTGATCCACATTTGGTACTGTTCCACTGGACAATGACAATAACTGTGGATCTGTCATTCAAATAGATCTTTCATTCAAACATCAGACAACCTGTGTGCTCTCTAGCCGCACTCAGACTTGCATGAAACGTACACTAATGTATTTCAGCATGGCCCTCTTAACCTGCAGTTCATTGATGTTGGCTCCCGATGACTGCGTGTAAACGGCACTGCACTGTACATTTAAATCAGCCAACCTACCTCTGTTCCATGTTTACCCCTCATGCAATGTAAAATTCATTGTAAGTTCCACCAATATTGGCAGTTCCCAGAGCCCACCAGCATTTTAGTGGAATTCCCACCTTTTCATAGGACACAGCCAAACCACAAACAGCAAGTGGTGGAAAAGTTCATCAATGAAAAGATGGTTGAAAAGATGGAATGCTGAACCAGGTTTTCATAGAATGGTCCATCATTCAAAAGATGGAACATTCCACCAGATGCTGATAGAATGGTCCACCTCTGAAAAGGTGGAATGGTCTACCAGTTTTTGGTGGACTGATCCACCAATTATTGGTGAAAAGGTCCATTGTGGAAAAGGTTGGATGCCGCACCAGTTTTGGGTGGAATGGTTCTTCGTTCAAAAGGAGCAATGCTCCTTCAGTTATTGGTTGAATGGTCCACCACTGAAATGTGGAATGCTCCAGTTGCACATCAGTAGATGTGCACTGAAGTCTTTTCCTGAAATTCTGTTGCATCCAGCTCTACTTATCTTCATCAGCAAAAACAGCCAAATTACAGCGGGCAGAATATTTAATTACTTTACATTCAATTTGTGGATGACATGTAAGTAAATATCAATATTATAATAAAATAATGTCTTTCTTGTGGACTTATCATGAAACCTGTTGTTACGAATAATAATACGAAATCTGTGAAATGATATCCAATTTGAAATTTGCAAAATGATATTAATGACCTTGAAATACTTCACATCTAACACATCATGAAATAAAACCTTATCTTTAATTATGGTCTTTCATAAACAACCTCAAATTATTTGCCAGATGGCCAATTCATGAACTGCAATCAACATCAGAATAAATTGATGTCTTTCATGTAGAACTATTATTTGCCTGTTCATTATAAATACTAGAACGATATTTAGTAGCTGGACTCTCCATCCGTCTGGAACTCTCTACCTCCTCATGGTTGCAACTCTGTTACTGAGACTATCAACTGCTTATAAATTATCAAAAACTAAATTTATTCTTCCAGTCTGTTTGTGGTTTTTAATGTTTGCTGTTTTGCGGTTCAAAGTGCACTTCTGAACTTTGTAAGAAGATTATCAAATTTCAGTTATATTATATTGTACTGAAAAAGCTCAGTGCAGGCACCAGCTTATTCACAAGTGCTGCATCAAGTCACAGGAGTTGTCCAGATATTGTAATTATAACTGTAATTAGTAACTTTTGCTGCAACGATATTTAATGCACAAGGCATAAACCGTTATTTCACCAAAGCCAAGCCACAATCAGGTCAAATTCCTGAAAGTCAGTCCACTATGACAGAAAAGCTGCCTTTGGTGGATAAGCAACTCGAAAATGGTAAGCCTTAAGTTGAGAACGAAATGACGCTAGCAACTGAGCAGAACAAACAGACACATAGAGGGCGTTCCAAAATGTAGGTCCAGCAACCGAAAAAGCACGTTTACCCAGAACAGTCCTAGTCCAAAGGTATGACCAGAGAAATACAGTCAGATGACCTTGCAGAATAATGGTAAGTCTTGGGAATAAGGACTGATTTTAAGTATCTTGATTGGCCAGAGTTCAATGTTTTATAAACTGTAAGTCCCAATTTCAAATAAATCCTTTGCTAAACAGGAAGCCAATGCAAAGACTTAAGAACAGCGGTTATATGCTCATATTCTGATGTATTAGTTATGGTCTAACCAAATAGTTCTGAACACTAGAGTTTCTGCATGTATGACTTTGTGATGCCAACAAGAAACGAGTTACAGTAATCAAGACGACTTGTCGCATAATTGCAATCTCGATTACAATCTCTGGATGCCATATTGTTCACCAAACCGGTGTTCAAAATCAGAGATTACAAAACACTTTTACTTTCACTTAATTATTAAAGTTAGGTTTACTTTAAAAATGCTTTATATAGATTCTCAGATACATACATACATACAAAAATTCCTTTGGGCTTGTACTGACACACTCCCCTTCTTCCCTCTTTCTACTCCAATCCCAAACATCACCCAACGCTACGCCACGCTCTTTCTGCCCGACTCTTGGATCTTGACCTGGAACCGAACACTTTTGCCTATCGATTTTATTTTGGCTGAGCGCCAGTGAATAAGCTGGTCCCCGTGACGTGGTTCTCGTTGGGCGCTGTATAAATCTCGGGTGGGCGCTGTATAAATCTCGGGATTACGATGACAGAGTAAAATACCTGTACACAGAATAGGTATGGTTGAATGTTGTAGATTGGTTTCCGTGAGCTTCATTGTCAGCTTCAATTAGCGTTTCAATATTTTTCGCTGCGTTTCCTTGCGTGCGGATTTTTTGCGCCCGAGTGTGAAATTGCGAGTTCAAGTCCCGGAGTATGGCTTGCTTCGCCAGGGCACTAACAGCTACGTCGCCCTCTACCTCAGCAGCGAACAACTCCACCTTAGCTAGTGCAGCCATGGGATTTTCTTCGTTTGAGTAAGTCATTGAAGTAAGACTAATAATAATAATTTAAAAATTAAAAATCAGAAACTTTAAAACAAATTATAATAGCTTTGCCGCTTCCGAATCACTATAGCAATCCACGAAGCGCTTAGGTTCACATCCGGCGCTAGGTACTCAGTCTTCCGTCATTTGATTAATAATTTAGCGCAATTTTTGCCAACGCTCTAATTTACAAAGGTTAAAAATAAATTGTATAGGTTTTATATAGCGACCGTATGGCCTCGACCCTGCTCATTTTGCAATGAATTTATCAGGTGAGATCCTTAACTACCGCTGCCCGTTTGAATGGGCCCACGCCATTTAAGGTCCCCGTGCACGGACCGTACTAGCCAGAGATTTAAATCTCTGAAATAAGCCACGACCGGGACGCGACCCTGGGATCCTCACGCACAGAGGCTCCTTGGCGTACGCACTTACCGATGTAGCTAACTAGGCTCGTTCTCTGTAGATCAAAGTTTCTTCTCCGCTCATTTAGGTGTCCACTTGGACTTAATTACTGCAAGAACTCCACAGTTTAAGAGTTAGCGTTCACGGCAATACAATACAAATATCACACGCGAACAGCGCCAAAATGAGTTTAAATCGTAATTGTGTAGCCTAGTATTCTATTCCTCGAGATTTCTACTGCGCCCAACGAAAGCTAAGTCGCGAGAAGTCCTCCTCTCATTAATTCTTTCTTCTTCATAAAAGCGTCTTTTCCCATTGCTATCCTTTTTACTTCATTATAACATTTTGCATCTGTTGTAATCATACTTCCTAAATAGCAGAACTACTTGACCTGCTCCAACTCTTTGTAATTGTAATTTTAATTTGAGATTTATAAAGCGCCTCTTACAGGATAAAATCAACAGAGGTGCTTCTGACCCGAAAAAGTAAAATCACTGTTGAACAGTACATTCTTCAGGCGCCTGCGGAACACTGTGAGGGGGAGAGAAAGGAGCTCAAGTCGCATTTCTTGAGGGAGACGATTCCAGCAAGTGGGACCAACATAGGCAAAGCTTCTGGACTGGGCTGCAGCGGTACGCATGCGAGGGACAAACAGAAGATCTTGAGTGGCCGAGCGAAGGTTGCTACGGCCCGGCAACGAGGAGACCAAAGTGCAGAAGTCAATGAGGTAAAGGGGAGCAGAGCCAAGAACACAATTGCGCATGAGGGAGAGTATCTTAAATTGGACACGCTGCTGGACGGGGAGCCAGTGAAGAGTGTCACGAATATAAGACGAGATGTGGCCATACTTTGGAATGCCCCCCAATTAGACGAGCAGCAGAGTTGAGCACAGATTGTAGCTTAGCAGTGTTGGCAAGCGATAGGCCGGTAAAGATGGCGTTCCCAAACTCAACCCTTGTGCAAATGAGGTCATGGACCAGCGTGGAGATAGCATGAAAGGAAAGAGTACGGCGAATGGTACGGAGCTGACGAAGATGGTAAAAACAAAGATCTTAGAGTCGTAGACTAAGATATGACACTCAATGTATCTGAATGTACACACCACCTACCTTGGGATGTGTGGCGCCACCATACGATTGGATTGATAGAGTTTGTAAACATGGCTTCGAAGCCAGGAGGGATCTGTTGTTCTGCGATTAATTGCAGCGTAACGACGTACAATGCGCAAAAGATTTCATTATTTAGATTTCCGAAAGATGCTGAAAGGTAAGTACAAAGTAACGTATAAACTATATTATTAAATGTTCGATGACTGCTGTCGGTGATACACATAACATACATCACATACCCGATACATACCCGATAGACCCATTGAAAGATGGACAGGGTCGAGGCCATACTGTCGGTATAGAAAATCCCGAATACATCACACTCTTCTATCAATCACCGCTTTTCATTCCTCAAGCTGTTATACGTGATCAGAGGCCCACAAGCAATGCTATTTGGAAACATTGGAAAACCTTTTCTGTTTCGAAAATATCACTTGAGATGTTGGCGACCGGCAAACGTTCTCTGTGCAAAGTCTGTTCTGGCTTTCAGATCTTGTCTAAGAACGCATCTCTTCCTTATTTCCTAGGTTGTTTCCATGTCATATCAATATGTAACTTTTGCTTATAACTTGCCCGGCAACATTTTATTGTAGAAAATTAATAGTTATCTGCTGTTACTGTTTTATTACATGAGAACAGGTGTAAGAAGTGGAGAGTCAACACGCGGCATTCAGACCTGGACTGCAAAAGTGTTGAAGTGCTGAACAAAACCTTCCGACTGTGCAGTAGGCATTTCGAAGATTCACAGTTCATGAACACCAAACATGACAAGCTTATATGGAATGCAGTTCCAACACTGTTTGATATTCCAAACAAGCCATCATCGATCACACAAAAACGATGACACATTATCAGGCATACACCAAAGTCAAATGTTTCTGTGAAAAGCAGCAAATTACAGCTGCTCAAAAACATGACAAGCTTATATGGAATGCAGTTCCAACACTGTTTGATATTCCAAACAAGCCATCATCGATCACACAAAAACGATGACACATTATCAGGCATACACCAAAGTCAAATGTTTCTGTGAAAAGCAGCAAATTACAGCTGCTCAAAAACGTTCCTAACGAACACAAGGACAGCGATGAAGTTCTTGCTGTGGAAGAGTCTCTTTCTGCAGCTGTGGCTGTCAATAGTGTTTTGCCTATTTCATCATCTGCTAACCTGGAACTTCTAAATGACCAGTCTGAAGGTTGCTCCACGGGGTCGTCATGTAACTGTTCAGACAAGAAGAAACTTAAGAATGAAATTGTCAGACTACGAACTCGACTGAGGAGACAGACAGGAAAGGATCAAAGTACATCAAAATGCAACAGTGTCTTGACACGGAAGCAAGGAGCTGCTTCCTGTGACCGTTTGATAGCAGAACTGTGCAACTATCTTCCACCATCTACTGTCACTTTTCTGAAGACACAGATCAATATGTGTCTTGTTTCCAAACAAGGTAGACGTTGGACAGTTAATGAAAAAATGTTTGCAATGTCTGTATTTTATCAAAGCAGAAAATCTTATAAGCTGTTGCAAAATATTTTCTGTATGCCATCCAAAAGGACTTTGCAGTGAATGCTCCAAAACTGCAACCTTTATCCCGGCTTTAGCAAGCAATTTTTTGGTACTCTAAAAATAAAGATGCAGCAAGCCTCTGAGAAGGCTAAAGACTGTGTGCTAATTTTTGATGAAATGGCATTAAAGCAGAAATTGATATACAACAGGGAACGGGATTGTATAGAAGGTTTTGAGGATTTTGGTGTGTTTGGAACGACTCAGCATACAGCAGACCATGTTCTTGTATTTATGTTGCGTGGAATTTCTGTGAAATGGAAGCAGCCTCTTGCTTACTTTCTTGTAAGTGGGTCTATCAAACCAACTATTTTGTACAGCCTTTTGCATGATTGTCTGGCAAAGTTGGAGGAAATACATTTATTTCCTAAAGCTGTTATATGTGATCAGGGACCCACAAACAGATGCTATTTAGAAACATTAGAAAACGTTTCTGTTTCTCAACCATTTCTGTTTCATGGTTGCAAAAAAGTGTATGTAATCTACGATCCCCCACATTTGCTTAAAAACATTCGAAACAACTTTAAAAAACATGACTTTGTATGGGGTTCTGGAGAAAATAGGCAAAATGTGTGTTGGAAGCATGTGTAAGAATTTTATGCATTTGACAGAAACCTGCCCATTAGAATGGCACCTCGTCTGACGGATAAGCATCTTGATATGCCTCCATTTACTAGCATGCGTGTCAATCTTGCAGCACAAGTTCTTAGTCACTCTGTGGCAGCAGGCATTCAAACACTTTGTCACCTTGGAAAGTTGGATAGAGATGCAGAACATACTGCAAAATTCATTGATAAGTTTGATAAGATTTTTAACGCTTGTAATAGCCGAACAATAAAGAGTTCGCAACCCATGGGGCATGCGGTTTCTAATGGCAGCGGTCATGATGTGTTCTTCCAAGACATATTGGCTTACTTGCAAGACTTAAACCCTGCCAGATCAAAGAAGGTACTGCCTTGCATTTTAGGCTGGCAGATTACATTAAAGTCCATTATTGAACTGTGGAAAAATTTATATGCAGAGAACAAATATAAGTTCTTGTTGACATCTCGGTTAAACCAGGACTGCATTGAGAATTTTTTTTCAACGATCCGTGGTTGTGGAGGACACAGGGACAATCCTGATGTCACAGAATTTCGTTCCAATTTTAGATATATCGCTGTTGACAAATTGTTTGTTGATAATTGTGGACGAAACTGTGAAAATGATATAGATGATGTGCTTATAGATATATCGTCATTGTCGAATCTTTTGAAGTCCAGGTTACATGATGATGAACACTATGCTTCCGCTTCACATATTGATCATGAGATCACTTGTGAAATGACATGTGAAGATGACTTTGACCTTCAAGATATATCAGATATTCCTGATTTGCCACTGGAGGTTGACAATGTCTTGGCATATATGAGTGGCTATATCTTAAGAAAGTGTGGCTTTAATGATGGATCTGGCATGTGCCAAACATGCAGTGATTTGTACACAAGTGTACACTTGTCTTATCCTCAGTTTCCTTTCTTACAGCTAAAGGCATTTAAAGACACTGGTTGTTTAGTTTACCCATCCATGGCGTTTTTGGCTTTCACCAGGGACTTGGAAAAACTGTTTCAGAATTCATTTGACAAATTGCAGCATAGTTCTGGTATATTAAAACGACTATGCTTATTTGCCCAAAAGAATTTAGATATTGCTGCATGTGGATCAGCAACATGTGGTGCCCGGCTGAAATACATGATGAAATTGTACATGACAGTTCGAATCCACAGTAAGATCAAAATTCTTAACCAGCAACTTCAAAACTCCTGCAAGCTTAAGTGCAATCGTAAAGCAAAGAAAATTTTGCATGAGTAAGCAGTTCAATTTATTTTTTTCATTTGTCTGCCTTTTGTTGGTTTGGTCATGGATACAGACTTCTGAGGCTTTATTGTTGACATTGTTTCTTTACTGAAGATGAATGTGAAACCAAAGATCTTTGTGTAATACTGCTCAGCTCCATACACTTAGTTCAATGTTAATGTTCTTAATTATGTATATTTGAATTATGTAAACTGTGAGTGAATTTTATTTGCAATAAAAAATTATTCACTTTACTTGTATATCCAAATTTCAGGCCGAGAACGCTTACCAATAGGCTACATTATTTGTCTGCGTCTATCTTTGATAAGAAGCTATCAATCCAATCACTACGTGGCGCCACGGTTTGCGTACATTTGACTACCACCAGGCCGAATACACAGCGGAGATAGGAAGTGTCATATCTTAGTCTACGACTCTAAGATCTTTGGTACAGGCCTAGATATTTACGCAGACGTTCTTTTTTCGCCGGGGTCCTCAAGCTGGAAGCGCTTCTGAGTAGATCGTCCTATAAAATCGCTATATAAATTATCAAGTACGATACGATATATACAAGAGGACTATTTACAACGTTTCAGTAGTAGTTCCAATGTTTAACGACATCTTATTGCTTCAAAGGCCGTTGACATCGCCCTCCTCCTTTACCCAGGCTTGGGACTGGCACTGCCCGATTAAAGGCAGTGGCGGAGTTTCAGTTCTTACGCAGTGTCCATATGATCTGAAATGGAGCAGGTTGTGCGAAGTCACATACAACGTTGACCGTACAACAGATGGAGTCACCACGGGGAGCCTAAATGTAGGTTTTATATAGCGACCGTATGGCCTCGACCCTGCTCATTTTGCAACGAATAGCATCACTAGCGCACGCAGTGACGTCCACTTTTCGAATGAAGCGTCCAGAAGACTTCGAATACATTTCCATGACTAAGCGGTGTTCTGGTTCCACGCCCACAAACCGAAGATAATCATGAAGATAATTATGAAGATGAAACTGAAGATAATAATGAAGAAAAAAACTGAATATAAAACTGACGATAATTATGAAGATAAACATGAAGATAATTATGAAGATGAAACTGAAGATAAAAACTGAAGATATTTATGAAGATAAACCTGAAGATAATTATGAAGATAACCCTGAAGATAATTATTAAGATAAACCTGAAGATAAAACTGAAGATAATTATAAAGATAAAACTGAAGATAATCACGTCCCATGCACGAACCGAGGATGAAGAACTAGAGTAGACTCCATATAGGCCCCATTTTTTGAAAATTCTCTTCACCATCTTATGCACACATCAATCGAGTTCTAACCTCCTGCGCACATTTCTGAGGGACTCCCTTTCCAACCCACCTGTAGAACTATATTTCACTCATGGAAGGTCATCCGTTACCTCGACTCATGCATAAAAGACGCTAATTTAGCGCTTTCGTCTCAGCGTTAGTTGGCCTTTGCGGCAATATGATGAATTAATATCACACACATGCACGTGATTATAATTATATATAATGGACGAGGCCTAGATGAAGATTTATAGTTTGGTTCTTTTTAATTCTCAGAGGCCATTACATCCATCTTTTTTATCTTCGTAATTATCTCCGGTTTTTTTTTTCTTTCGACAAGGACGAAAACATTGCAAGATTACAATTGCACGTGAATGTTATATATACATACATACAGTATATATATATACATCTGAATTAATGGTAACGAATGTTTTTGGATAAAAATGTGTGTGACTGTGTGGGTGTCTGTGTGTATAGGTCGCAATTAAATATCTACAAAATGATTGGCCTATATGAGTCGCTCTCCTCCTCTCCTCTCCTCTCCTCTCCTCTCCTCTCCTCTCTCCCTCTCCTCTCCTCATCCTCTCCCTCTCCTCTTCCTCTCCTCTCCTCTCCTCTCCTCTCCTCTCCTCTCCTCTCCTCTCCTCTCCTCTCCCTTCTTCCTCTCCTCTCCTCTCCTCTCTCCTCTCCTCTCCTCTCCTCTCCTCTCCTCTCCTTCCTCTCCTCTCCTCTCCTCTCCTCTCCTTCTTCCTCTCCTCTCTCCTCTCCTCTCCTCTCCTCTCCTATCTATCCTATCCTATCCTATCCTATCCTATCTATCCTATCCTCTTCCTCTCCTCTCCTATCCTCTCCTATCCTCTCCTATCCTCTCTCCTCTCCTCTCTCCTCTCCTCTCCTCTCCTCTCCTCTCCTCTCCTCTCCTCTCCTCTCCTCTCCTCTCCTCTCCTCCTCTCTCCTCTCCTCTCCTCTCCTCTCCTCTCCTCTCCTCTCCTCTCCTCTCCTCTCCTCTCCTCTCCTCTCCTCTCCTCTCCTCTCCTCTCCTCTCCTCTCCTCTCTCCTCTCCTCTCCTCTCCTCTCCTCTCCTCTCCTCTCCTCTCCTCTCCTCTCCTCTCCTCTCCTCTCCTCTCCTCTCCTCTCCTCTCCTCTCCTCTCCTCTCCTCTCCTCTCCTCTCCTCTCCTCTCCTCTCCTCTCCTCTCCTCTCCTCTCCTCTCTCCTCTCCTCTCCTCTCCTCTCCTCTCCTCTCCTCTCCTCTCTCCTCTCCTCTCCTCTCCTCTCCTCTCCTCTCCTCTCCTCTCCTCTCCTCTCCTCTCCTCTCCTCTCCTCTCCTCTCCTCTCCTCTCCTCTCCTCTCCTCTCCTCTCCTCTCCTCTCCTCTCCTCTCCTCTTCTCTCCTGTCCTCTCCTACCCTCCCCTACCCTCCCCTACCCTCCCCTACCCTACCCTACCCTCCCCTACCCTCCCCTACCCTACCCTACCCTACCCTACCCCTACCCTATCCTATCCTACCCTACCCTACCCTACTCTACTCTACTCTACTCTACGCTACTCTACACTCCTGCCCTCTCATCTTCTCACTCAACTCTCCTCAACTCTCTTCTCCTCTCCTCAATTCTATTCTGTCTGTCTGTCTGTCGGTCTGTCTGACTGACTGGCTGGTTGTCTGTCTGTCTGGCTGGCTGGCTGGCTGTCTGTTTGGATGTCTGTCTGTCTAGCAGTCTGGCGGTATGTATGTCTGTTTATTTGAGTAGTTGGGCATTTTGTTTTGTCAGGACGTCCAGTGTGATAAGACGTCCGAGGGACAGGGAGTCTGTTTACGTTGGATTGGACCAGATTTTGATACATGAAACCATTCGGCTATTTATAAAGCCACTTTTGTGTTAATGCAATGACTTTAGACACATATCGATGTACATAGGCTCAATGGCGTATCCAGGGGCAATCCGGTCATTTCCTCTTGAATGGGGGTACGACACTGAGTTGCCCCAAACTGGTATCGGTGATAGCTGCCCACGGAAATGTTAAATTAAGAGAAATGTGATAACATCGAGGAAATGTGCGAAAGTGGGACAAAGAGCAGAAGTTGTCTAGACACGAAAGGTGAAAAGAGCAAGAAGATATGCCAATCCAATCTAGTCTCAGCTATTGACTTCTATAGCGCCGTTATCATGATGCACAAGGCATCCGTCGATGGTCGCTTCAAGTGAAGTCGTAGTCAAGAAAAAGATGAAGGAGGAGAAGGAGAAGGAGAAGAAGGAGAAGGAGAAGGAGGAGGAGGAGAAGGAGAGGAAGAAGAAGAAGGAGGACGAGAACGAGAACGAGAAGAACGAGAACGAGAAGGGGGAGAAAGAGGAGGAGAAAGAGGAGGAGGAGGAGGAGAAGAAGGAGAAGCAAGGTCGAAATCCGGTTTACGTCAAGAGAACGAGAGATCAGGCTACGGTGGGTAGCAACTTCTTGAAACAGATGCGGTTTGGACCTGATGACCAAAAAATTGTAGGCCTAATCACAGGTTTTGGCGAAACTCATCTTTGAAATCGGCTTCGAAGCGGGCGAAAACTAGTAAAAGTTATAAGAAATTTTCCGCCATCCAATTGCCCTTGAACAGAACAGAGTTTACAATCGGTCAAGGAGAACTAAATATTAGAATCTCTGGGGGGTCCATGAATCGGTCAATTTCTCGCGAACCAACCCAATCTGACCCCGTGACTGACCTTGGCGTCTTTCTGAACTTAGTAACCCTTATAGGCTCTGTTCCAAAGTCAAGGGGTCGATTCGGGTCACGTGGACTCGGGGTCGGGTTTGTAGGAGCTCAGATAACGGTCTCTGGATTATCTGCAGATGGTCTGTAAATCCTATGGAGGTCAATAGATCCGGTTGCCACCCGAGCATCAAATAAAAGCCGCGTTCAACTGTAGAGAACAAAAGTCGGAGATCAAAGACTGAATGACGACATTGTGTCCTTCCTGTGTCCTTCAGCTGTCTCTCTGCTCCTGCACTCACCTCGACAAAGCCTTAGTCATCTTCAGCGAGGCAAAAACATCGTTGAGTACATAGGCTAATTATATGTGTACAGGTGATTTCCAGCTTTATGCAAGTATGCGCTGTGTAAGCCAAATGTGCAAGAGCTTACTCAGCACGAGGAAATCATCCGACCTGTCTCTGCCCCTTGTTCACCCCTCATAACAACAAACTTTGCACTCGATCAAAGGACACTGTTTCTTGTTGTGCCTCACAATATGACACTGTTGGGTCGTTGGGCGTTCTCTGTATCTGATTCAAAACTTTGTAATTCACAGCCCAGTTCTGTTTGGTCTTTAATGTCATATAGGTGTAAACTTAAGACTCATCTGTTCCAACTTGCCTACCCTCCGCAGCCTAGCTTCTGATTCCCAGACTTATCGGGTTTCGACGGGGCTACTCCAGTTGCTAACGATTTAGTCCACCAATTTCTCATGAAGAGACCATCGATTGATTATGATAACGGCAGGGCCGTTTTAAGGTCGTCAAAGACCGTAGGCACTCTCGCATTCGTAGGCCCCAACTGCCAACTCTGCATTAGAGCTAAACACATTCACATTATTTCTTGACGTCTATCTTCCCTTGCACTACTTTCAACTGAAAACGACTTAATGCGGGAAATGACATTTGAGGACATTATATGTGATTTTGCTAAAGCAAAGAGCCGCAAAGTTAGCATAATGTAACACAGCTTAACTTAAACTGTTTCAATACAAACTTTAAGGTTATTAAATTTTGTATTTCCTTTTTCTATTTTCGGGTCAATCAATAAATTTATTTTTTTCGGTATCTCATTTTTGACTTTCGTAGGCCCCTATAAAGTTCGTAGGCCCTAGGCACAGTGCCTAGTGTGTCTAATGGATAAGACGGCCTTGATAACGGCGCTATAGAAGCCATTAGATTAGATTATATCAAATCAGATAAAAACAAAGATCTTATTATATTTTTTTTATAACCTCTCAACTGCGCTGCTCTAGAACATCTTAGTTCCCTAAGCAATTCGTTCATCCAGTTCGTTTTCATTTATTGGAATATAATTTATTTGGATGAAAATATAATTTACAGCTACGTCCATTTTGTCTTGGCCGCAGGCCTATAGAAAGTAAACGTATACCCATGATCATGTAGGCCTAAAAAAGGTAAGAATAGACTCATGATCATGTAGACCTATAGAAGGTAAAAGGAGACCCATGATCATGTGGGCCTATAGAAGGTAAAAGTAGACCCATGGTCGTATATATAGGTCTACAGAAGGTAGGAATAGATCCATGATCATGTAGGCCTATAGAAGGTAAAAGTAGACCCATGGTCTCATATAGGCCTGTGGAAGGCAAGAGTGGACTCATGATCATGTAGGCCTACAGAAGCAAGAGTAGACCCATGTTCTTGTAGGCCTTATATGCTGTCTTCCACACGATAAAACCTGACGGTGCAATAGTTCTTGTGCCCAAGGTTGGCTGTTAACGATCACTTACAACTGATCTGAACTCGAGAGCGAAAGGTCGGCCCTTAATGAAGTCCAGGAAGTTAGACTTAATTCAAAACTCAGCCGGTTCGCGTCTTGCGTGTTAACGACAGTACGCCATCTGTTGACTGCCGATAAAGAGAAATACGGCAAGAAAAAGCTGCTGCTGCTGCTGATACTCCTGGCAGCAGTTGATACCTAGGGAGGAGGGACAGAGTGGGTCAGACGCGGATGTGGGGGCAGAGGATGTTGACAGGTGAAGCTGACATTTCTGCGTTTTGTATCAACAGCTTGGCATTAACGATGAAAACAATCCACCAGACGACTTACTTACTCACTTACTTACACAGTTAGTCCAACAAACGAACGGTGTACCAAAGATAACACTGAGATGTAAATGTAAATATACACGGTTTTCTACAGCGACTGAATGGCCTCGTTCCTGCTCATTTTTTCAATGAATTTATCGGGTGAGATCCTTCACCACCGCTGCTCGTTTGAATGGGCTTTTGTTTTAATATTCAGTGTTTAACGACATCTTGTGGCTGCCAAGGGCCGTTGACGTCGACCTTTTACTGATGCATGTATTAGACACTGGCGATTTAACGAAATTAACTCATATATAGCGTCGGTAAAAACCGATGTAAAGGTGTCTAAATACAACCAAATATTTGTAAAATGTATACGTTTTTCTATAGCGACAGTATGGCCTCGATCCTGCTTGTTTTTCAATGAATTTATCGGGTGAGATCCTTCGCTTTCCCATCTTAGCTGTGTAGATCGTGAATGTGGTGGTGAAAAAAGCAAAACAGTCACGTCACCTAGCGGCAGGTATGCTAAAGGTCAGGGTCAGATATTAGCCACGTTCACTGGGGCAGTTTTAAAATAGGGCATCGCAGATTGGGTCAATCATTTAGTCGATTGCAGCGCCATCATACGGTTGGCATTTTATAAGGTAAGGTCCTTGGGCTTGAGGAGTGTCATATCTTAGTTATCTTAATGTGCTCTAAGGCTTTTAATTATAGTCCATGGTTTTGATTGGGTACTAAAGAAAAAACTGAAGATAAAACCATATGTTTGTGTGTGGGGGTGTGTGTGTAGGTGTGAGTGCGTGCCTGCGTGTGTGTTGTCACTTTAAATCACACCAGACTATAGTATACCAAATCAGATAAGAGTTGAACAGAGTATAAATAGATTAGATTAGATCTTTATATGTTTTGTGTGTTTGTGTGAAGGGTCGGATCGTGGGCTGAGTTATCCGGGAAGGTCGCCGATGGACTGGCCTGGGGAGGCCCACTCCATCCAGTCCAGAGGGTCCCTCGAGCCGCCGCCCAGTTCATCCGTCGACGAAGAACTAATGGCCTTACAGGAGGACGTTTCCAGAAGACCTGAGAATCCTCAACGGACGAACGGGAGAAGACTCCCACCTAACCATGCAGCAGGAGACCCCCGGTTCTTCAGGGGGTGGGTGGACGTACAGGGCACAGGCAGACTAAACGACTACTGCAGGTATTATTATTATTATTTCGGCATTTATTAAGCGCCACTGTCTATAATGATTAAGCATCAATCGATGGCGCTGAGCAAATGTGGGTGAAGGACTCCCTACACAGTAATCGTTTCAGAGGAGGCTCGAACCTGTACTCTCCGTGTTATAAGCCGAGTGCTCTATCCAATCAGCTACCGTGACCTACTTACAAAGCGGAGAGCTCTATCCAATCGGCTACCGTGACCTACTTACAAGCGGAGCGCTCTATCCAATGGGCTACCGTGCTCCACTTCTTCATTTATCAGGAGCCCTCACATGACTGTGATGAGTCCCTTATGAAGAAGAAATGCATAAATGTGCGACTACAAGTACATCCAGACAAACGTGTCGTGATAAATAACAGAAAGTGGACGTTGATTAAATCCGACAGAACTGACGCATAGAGCCACATTAACTTTTCTATGAAAGGTTGAGTCAGTCACTACTCGGAAACTGTAACTCGATCCTTTTCCACGTTATTTCTTGACGTCTATTTCAAGCATTGGCGGCTCCGGGATTGCTTGCATGGGGGGATGACCATTTCCATAGGGGCATCACATTCTGGCGGTCCATCATGCATGAGTCCGGTCTGAGGGACGCTGGCACATAACCAAGTGCGGCGCGGGGAGATGGGAACCACCCGCGGCCTATAGCTAGATCCTCCACTGATTTCAAAATTATTTGAAATTAATACTCCATAATTGGACTGTTTCAAGCCGATGCTAAAGAATCTGAACTCGATATTCGACAGTTAAAACTTGATGCTGGAATCTGGGGTATTTGAAAATGACACTCGATAATTTGAACTCGATTTTTAATTTAAAGAATGCCCTCAGTGAGACATTCCGAAACCATTATTAATTGAAATAGTCAAGAATTCGACGGTCTAATTGAACACAACATCTGAAACTTGATCACTAATAACGACAAGCAGTATACAAGTAATTAGCCATAGCATATAAATAATTAGCCAAATTATTTAATTAATTACAGCAACACATGCTACACCTTCAGAGTTCCATAACTTTAGAGTCGATGTGGTACCATCGTTTGGATTTCTGGGGTCGTGTCTGCGCCTCAGCCAATGACTTTCGACTTCAGGATGCACCACCCTTCTGAGTAGCTTCTATAGAGACTTCTGAACAAGTGTGTGTTCTTTAGCGTTATCTTTACCTTTATCTTCACCTTTTTCTTTATCTGTAGCCTTATCTGTATCTTTATCTATACCTTTACCTGTACCTTTTTTATCTGTACGTTTAGCTTTATCTTTACTTTTATATTTTTTATCTGTACCTTTATCTTGACCTTTAGTTTTGTCTATACCTTTACCTGTACCTTTATTTTTTATCTGTACCTTTACCTTTACTTATAATCTGTACCTATATCTGTGCCCTTATCTTTACCTATATCTTTATTTGTACCTTTATCTTTATCTTTACCCTACCTTCACCTAGATCTTAATGCTGAGTTACGTCACTGTCGATCTATACAATTGGAATGCAGTGATACATCACTGACTGCCTCGTCTTTCCACGCGTCTATCAGAAAGTCGAGCATCCCGAGAAGCTGCTGCTGCGGTTGCTGCTGCTGCTGCTACGGATGCTGCTGTTACTGATGCTGCAAATCTTTCAACCCATCCCCCTCTCGTTTAAAAACACGTGGATTTACAGGAGTCCGTGACTTGCCCTGCATGTCACGCCTCTCCGGGTGCCCTTGGGCAACTGGAGGGCGTTGCAGGCCCCCTCTCTCCTATTCCTGCACTTTTACTAAACCGTAAATAACAAAAACTAAGACATATATAAACGCAGACGCCTATGTTTTTGCAGACATAATTAGTGAACTTGTGCAGTTATCTCGAAGGGGCTCCGTATAAATTAAGTAATAAGTTACATTGTACATTTAAATAATAAATAACAAATGCAGAGAAATATTATGCATGCGCATGTGGTTTGAATAGGGCCTAACGTAAGGGAAAATCCGGACGGGGCACTCCGGCCAAGCCCCAATTCTGAGTTTAGAAAGTGAAAAGAGGGGTAACACCAATGCAAAGAACGAAGAGCAGGTGCGCAAGAGCTAACTCATGGAGCCATTACTGGCCCCTCTCAGCATTTATATCGCGCCTTTTCAGTGCCCCTTAAAGGCCTTTCGCCTTAACATAGATTGGGCCATGGCCGGAATATTCTCTGGATCCAAACTACATCTGAATCCTGCCTGTTTCATGGCTCCTGGCATAGCCCTCTGAATATGTATCTAATTGATTGATTGATTGAATGAACGATTGATTGCTCGATCGACTGATCGATCGATCGATTGACTGACAGTTTGATTGATTGACTTTTTTATTGAACCCAAATTCAACATATCAGGTTACACATAAAACGTACAGTTTGCCAGGATATAAAAAGGGACCAGGTTTCCCGCTTAGATAGGGTCGCCTATTAACGGCGTTAATGTAAGATGTATCTGCATATTTATATAGCGCCTCTCCAAACTCCTCCAAACTTAGGTGGGGGCCATGGCAGGACTTGCCTTATGGATCTGTCCACGTGACTGTAATCTGCATTTCGAGGCTGTAGAGTTAGAAGGAGTTGGTGGATTGACTTTCAGAGTTCTTGGCACAGATCCAAACGAGAGATTCTTGTCATGCGCACTCAACGGCACCGGAAGTGAACACGCCTACATCTCAAAGCGAGGCTTCGACGTCGGTCATCCGGGAACGTGGTTCATGAGGGACACCGATGCAGACGGAAGGGACGACTACTGCAGGTGGGTCGATCCACCGCATGTTGCTGTCTGTCTGTCTGTGTGTCTGTCTATGTGTCTGTCTGTCTTTTGTCTGTCTGTCTGTGTGTCTGTCTGTCTGTTTGTCCGTCTTTTTAGTCTGTCCGTATTTCTGTCTGCCTGTCAGTTTTCTGTTTGTGTCCGTGATAAGATATGTGAGTCAGTGAGTCTTCCTGCCTGCCTGTCTGTCTGTCTATCTGTCTGTCTGTCTGTCTGTGCCCATGATGCGATTTATGGCTGGAAGTTGTGGGGAGGGGCCTGTGGGTTTGTCTTTCATATATTAGATGTATATATACTGTATGTATATCTATGTATATATAAATCTATATATAATTATGTATATAATTAGGCTAATGTCATTCTGTGTAATGTAAAACTGGATTTTGTGTCTGTATCGACATGCAGGTGCGTCGGAAGCGACGATTCGCAAATGATCTGCATGAAGGCAGGAGAGAAGGGCTTCTACGGAGGAATGATGCAACCCGGAAGTGAATACACATTCCGGCTCCCAGAATCCTCTGCGTTTACGATTTCCTGTCGCTGGCAAAACGACGCCCTTGACAACCGACGCCGGACAAAAACATGGCGGCCAACATAGCAACAAAATGCACTGAAGATACGCAGCACAACCTCGAGTTAGGCTAGACAGTAGGACGCACGCGTTGCCATAGAGACGGGACTATGCAGGAAAGAAGCGTTACCATAGAAACAGCTATATGCAATACGCGCGCGTGTCATAGTAACAGAACGGGCCATTCGTGCAGAGGATAGGATATCACAAAAATGTCGATAAACTGCAAAATAAGAAAAAACTATAAAAAACATTATGCTCAAATCAGTTTTTCTCAACGCCCATAGCATGAGATTAGTTTTGCAGCTACAGCGCTATATAAATGGCTACATACCTCTGTGTTTTCACAGCAGACGGTTGTTTTAGAGTTGAGAACTAGAGCGTCAATGGATCTCAAGATGTGGGTCCGATTCGCAACATACGACGGCCTCTTCTCTTCCTTTTCCCCGTCAGCTTGTTTATTTGCTTGCCCTGGTAATGTGGCAAGTGTAGGTAGGAAAATGCGTAACTGAAGCCTGTATGTGGTATGATCCATCCAGTAGGGAAGATGACAGAAAATCTGGGGGCAGTTGCACGCGAATAGCTGAGCATATGTTCCTTCAACATCTAGGGAGACATGTCTCATCTGTGTACCATTTGATAAGGGCCTTGACCATTATAGATGCACCGGACGTCATACAGTATCTTCGTGTACTTTAAGATATATGTAACATGTAAATGTACACGTTTTACTACAGTATGGCCGCGACCCTACTTATTTTGCAAAGAAATTTATCGGAGGAGATCTTTAAGCAACGCTGCCCGTTTGAATGGGTGCGACGCCATTTAAGGTTCCCGTGTCCTGACCGCACTAACCCGAGATTCACATTCAGGAGCGGGTGTCTGGTCCTATTCAGGGCGGACCCAGGATATGAAGTTTGAAAGAGGTGAAGTAACAGAGGTCTCGAGTGTAATAAGAAAACAATGAAGCGTCATTCCGCAAAGTATAAGGGGCGGGTGTTCGTTACGCCTCCGTCCCCCGTAAATCCGCCACTGCTCTCGTAGACCTCTGCATGCTGTGGATTATTCGTTGGTCTAACCACCACCCGCACAGTTGTTTAATTGCAAACGACTGCGAATCTGATAAATCCTTGGTTTCGGAGTAACTGACACATTCTCCACCGGTAAATCCTTGGTTTCGGAGTAACTGACACATTCTCCACCGGTAACCTGCCATTTGACCTGTCCATGAGCCACTGGCTGACCAATGCGGATGACCAGTCCGGTGTCCTGCAGCACCCTCTATAAGCCCCTTACCACAATCAGTCTAATTATCCAAGAGGCTGTTTTGATTTATGGGGCAAACTATAAGTTGCAGTCTATCGGTAAAATTAAATTTGTTTTCAGTCAGTAAATATGCCAACCATGAAAATAACTGTTTATGTAATTCAGGTCCAATAACAGCTCTAGATGATATGTATTCATGTGTTATAACCGTACATACAGCGTTATTTCACCATCATATGCGGCCATGGTTGACTCTCTAATCAATACTGTTGGGCCTATTCAATGTCATACCTAGGCCTACAGATATTCTTGTGTCCATGTACGAATGACGTGTGTATGTATGTGTGTGTGGTCCTGGCTTGTATTATATATATATATATATATATAGCCATAATATATTGTGTTAGTATATATATACATATATATAATATAATTTTTATATATTCATGTATAAAATATAGCGTGGTCTTAGCCTGATATATTATATATAGATAGCCATAATATATATATATATATATATATATATATATATATATATATATATATATATATATATATATATATATATATATATATATATATATATATATATATATATATATATATATATATATATATATATATATATATATATATATATATATTCATGTATAAATTATAGCAATGGTCGCTAATCTTCTTATCGTTATGGCAATAAACTGGTTCAAAAACTGTGCCTTTAAATAATAATAATACTAAATTAATAATAACAATATATGTATATGCCAATACATGTAACCTATAATTAAAAAAAAAATAATGATAATCAGCGCTGGTCTTTCATTACACAGCTTGGTCTAATGTCCCCCAGAGAAGTAAGAGAGATCCCATATCTCTTCAACGCCAGGCGTACAGCGCTTCAGTACAGCTGCTATCCGCAGCACTTTCCATATGTCAGAACTTGACGAGTACTTTCCATTTCAGATATAAATCCTAATGTCCAGAAATTGCTTAGGTCCCTAGGGATTATACGTGCCTCGGGAAAATAGTAATAGTTTGTCTGTCCCGTTCAACTCGGGCAATTCTCAACAGATTTTACAGACAATTACATCGCCATTGCTGGTTTATTGCACAGTGCAATTACGAACCTGGAACTCCTGAATGTGAACGCGCTGAACACCAATCTTGAACCTCAACATCATTTCACACGTACGCTACTCCATAACGTCATTGAAAAATACCCAGGGTCGAGGCCATCATAAGGTCGCTATAGAAAATCATGTACATTTACATTTCCCTCCGAACTCAGCCAAGTAAGGGGCATTATGAAATTTCCATCTAACTGTAATTTATTCTCAAGCAAGGAGCTTCACCTTTTCTTATGCAAACAAAGGCCATCAAATTTATTTAGATCCCTGGAGAAAAAATTGGGGGTTTGATACAAACCACTGAAATGACTGATGCATTGGGCACTATGATAACGGCGCTATAGAAGTCTTTAGATTAGATTCAACTGAATACAGCAGAGTCAAAAACTAAATTCTAAATCAAAATTCAGCTTTCTTCAAGTCGAATATTATTTTTATTCGTAAAATATAAACAAACGCTTCAAATGTCAGGCAAATCTGCGAAACCAAGATAGGAATAATTTTGTCAGATTCCTGGATTTATTCAGTTAATTTAAACAGTTAAGTGCTATCAGCAATACAGCAAGCAATGCATCAGTAAGGTGGTACCAGAATGAATTTCAACTTTCCACCATGTTGAGAATAAAGAAAATTTTTAATCTAATATAAATAAGCATTCTTTTTCTTAGCATTTTGTAAATTTATTATGTTTTGCAGCATAACATTGGATTTTTACTTCTGGGATTAGATGTTATTTGACAATTACTATAAATGCAAACGACTTAAAGTCAAACAGTTTCACTGTTAAATTAATAATAACTTTAATAACAATTTATTAAGATAACATTCTTTTGCATTGTCAATAAATTCTTAAAAAGGATTCATTTGGGCGCTATACAAAAGTCCACATATATGCAAACAATTCTGTAGTATTAAGATAAATTAATTAAACATTAATGATGTGCAAAACTTGAACAAAGGCATATCATGCGAAAAATCAAAATCTTGACATATGATATTCAATAAATCAAATGTTTTAGTTAAGGAATGATTTTTGCATTACAGCAGAACCAGTATTTAGCAGTTAAAATTTAATGCTACAATATTCCCACCCACATAAAATTTAATTTAATAAAAAATAATTTTGATTCTTATTAATTTTAATTATTATTCAATAATAATTCTATTATTTATTTATTTTATTATTATTATTAATTTAAAATTTCATGCAACAATATTCCTACTCATTTTCACGCCAATAGCCATGCTGTGTGACACAGTAGATGCACTGGAATTATATTCAACAAATTTCAAAAAACCTTCCTCTGACTTCAATTTTTAAACAACACAGACAGGTGGAAACTGAATCAATACCAATGTTTATGTTTCCCAGGCCTTTAAAATTATGCACTCAAGGTAATGAAATTTACACCCAAAACAGTAAAAGCACATATAAATTTCAGTATCGGCATTTTTACGAAACACAAGAGTCTTGTTCACAGTTCTTGCTGCACTGATGAAGCAAAGTTTAAATTACTTTCCCTTAGATTTAGGAGTTGCAGCATTCTTGATGCCAGGGAACTGAGTGGTAACTGAGGCCCTTGCACTGGGCTTCTGAGCCAGAGCTGGCGGATTGCGCTCATTCTGCCTGTCGAGATATCTTGCCTCTTCGAAATTACGAATTTTCATGTTGGGTGCGAAACCACTTAGAGCTTTTGACAGAAGACAGAACGATTCAATAAGAAACAAGGAACTAAAACAGCATCGCAATAATCAGGAAAACTGCAAATATTTTACATAAATAAAAGGAAAAGACAAGTTAAGAGAAGTGAATTCAGTGATGTATGTATGCATGTACTAGTATGTATGAAGGCATACTGGTATACTTCCTCTTCCCCTTCTCTCACACTCCGGACCAATTCCAAACACCATCCACTATAGCCATCTGCCTGCCTGACTCTTGGATCTTAACCTGGAAGCAAACCGTACCTGCCTATCGATTTTGTTTTGACTGAGCGCCTGTGAATAAGCTGGTTCCTGCGACTTAGCTTCCGTTGGGTGCTGTAGAACTCTCGAGCTTATGATTATGATATGTACTAATGTATGAATACATGTATGCATGCATGTACAAATTTACATTCATGTTTGTACATGTATATAAATTATTAATATAGCATCTTTGAAGTACCTTACAGAAGCACTGTATACACGAGTGTGAAACTGGAAGTTTATATAGCAACGTCTGGACTTCAAGGTGCATGTCCACATAACGAGGAGTGAATTCTTAGGTAGACAGAAAAGAAGTCGCCAAATGTGCTGATTACCAGAGAAGATCTTCAGAAACTTTGCCATGTAGTATAATAATTTAAGATGCAAGTGTAACTGAGAGATCTAGTGAGGATCAAACACCTTCCTCCCATGCAAACTCTAAAGCAAACGTGATGAACATTACAATCCCCCTAAAGAAGAGTAGGTCCTTAAGCCAACCCTGAGACCTGAAGTGCAGTACAATTTATATTTGAGAGTGCTCCCTTACAAAGTTCAGAAGGTCACGCTTGAAGCCGGGTAACAGAAAACCTTAAGTACCATAAAAAGACTGGAAGAGGTAAACTTTCAGCTTAGAGAGACAGACGGTCTCCGTAAGGGAGTCGTGACCCTGCATAATTCCAGTCCAAACATGGAGGTACATAGCTGCAGACAGAGGGACAGCCATGAGAAAGAGGCACAACAGCTTTGTTTTCATATGTGGCATCAGCAGATGCACTCATACAAAGCTAAGTCAAGTAGAAATCTTGAAATATCATTCTGTCCTGGCCGGTATTTGAACAACTGACACTATCTCTTACGGGCATCTCCAACACTGATAGATCAACACGCTGGTCACTAGACAATCGCGTACCCCATGACCCTACATAACTCCAGTCCAAAATACACATTCCCGACAGTTTATCCGAGCCTACTCTGATGGCAACCATATCTGCACACAATTCTCTGATAACGTGGAAGTTGCATCCCTTGTGCCTTTACGCTGCTGCTGCAGATTCAATGACATCAGCAATCACCAAATAACCATACAGACAGACAAAATATGTGGGCTTGAAGTCCAGCTAGACCTGTAATTAGTTCCACATTACGTAACCCCAGTGCAATGAAACACGTAAACGGTTTCAAATACATAACATGACGAAAAGACTGATATGCCTGCTAGTGTAAGAAAAAAAACCAAAGTATAAGCCAAAACCCTCCAACCAGATTAAATTAGACTAAATTAGATTAGATTAGATATACCAATGTTTAAGCCATCCTTGCCACCAGACAGGGCTCCCAAGGGCAGCATGCCATTTGGGGTAAGACCCTTCAGTGTTAGTATGCTCTCGCTTTCTTCTCTAAAAAAGATGGCAAACAGGAAAGTGTTTTCAGAATCCTTCAAAAAAAATGAAACTATGAATTAAAACTAGCTGCCTAAACGATTCTCCGAATGCCAACAGACCGTCTAAATGAATCTAAGTGCATCTATGCTAATTATCCATCATGAGTTTAAATAAAGAAAATTTAGTGAGTTTAAACAAAGAAAATTTAGTGAGTTTAAACAAAGAAAATTTAGTGAGTTTAAACAAAGAAAATAACTAAGAAAATGTAATTTATCTAAATAAACATATTGAAGTTCGGGAAAGTCCTGCATCCAGCTGGAACGAGACTCAATGGTGGGAAAAGAGAGAACTTCCCCTCGTTTGCTTTTAGATTTCAAACACCAGCTCTCAAAAGCAGATTTCCACAGCTCCAGCAAACACGCAGTGGCGTAGAACCAGTCTGAGAATTGGAGGGACACATCTTTTCTAGAAACTCCATTTTTTCCTATCTCATCTAAATTTCATCTAGCATATCTGACAAACTTTTTTCCCCCATAATCTTAAGAATTCCAGCCTCGTCAAATCATCAAATGTAGGGGTCAATCACCACGGGTGTTCCCCAACCTTAATATTGGGGATAAGTACCCCGTGTCCCCCCATGGGACGACGCCCTGTGCATACCTGAGTACTTGGAACACTCGAGCCATCTTTCCCACTGCACGAACCTTGTTGCGAATCACTTCTTTACGAGCAGCAGCAGCCGCTGCGTCTGACACAGAAACACAAGCAATTAATCAGTAACGCATTCACTCATTTAACTGAAGGCTCACTCATTCAGTCGGTCAGTCAGTCAGTCAGTCAGCCCGCCAAACAAACCAACTAACCAGCCAGATTTTTAGACACTCAATAGCCGTTCAGTCAGTCGGTCGGTCAGCGAATCATCCTCACAATCAACTAGTGAATTCAAATAAAGCATAAATATATTAATTAACATTATTAATCAGACTTCATGTTGCACATTTCACTGCAATAATTTTACGTCCGACCCCATGGTTTTTCATTCCTTTCCATCCTAAGCCGAAAAACCTCTCCCATGAAATCAGTTTATGGTCCAAACCTTTCCTGTTGTCCGGTTTCAAAGTGCACCTCTTAACTATTTTTAAGGGGGTGAGGTATTATCAGATTTCAGTTGTGTTGTATTATTCCATTGTAAACACTCTACATTCATAATCAAAGGTACTTAAAAGCCCCTACATGGAGATCTAAATATAGATTCTAGTACTTAGATCTCCAAGGCCTCCAGCGTGACCCTAAATTCTCTGCAGCTGTTCCCTGAGCAAACCTACAGAGTACATTCCTTGCAAGTGGCCCATACAATTGGTCTTTGCATGAGAGAAAACACGTTTATTTTTCTGATGACAGCGAAGTCAAAGGCTTCCGACATGAAAGAAACCAGAAGCCAGCTGCACTGAGTAAAGATCTGTCATCGGCAACTTCAGCAGCCACCTCCATTGAGGAGTAAAACACTTTAGAAGCGTTTCCCCAAGAAAGTAGTACAGTATATGTACTACATATAATCCTCCAACACACGCATTATATACCAGTAAACCATATGTGCGTAGTGCTGTTATATCTCTTTGAATAAACAGTTTAGCAATGTATAATATATTCAATTAATATTATTATTTTATTTGCACATATATTAATCTAATATAATGACTTCTATAGCGCCATTATAATAATGCACAAGGCATCAATCGATGGTCGCTTTAGGTGAAGTTGCAATCAAACTCACAATCCATTGGAGAAGCTGGGTTGATTGTTGCACCACTGTCGAATGACTAAGCATCAATCGATGGCACTGAGCATTTGATCTACCAAAAGAACTATTTCCTACCCTTGACCAATTGTTCTGCAACCGTATGTCAACTGTTCTGTCAACCTCAGTTGTTACCAACAGTACAACGTAAAGAAGACAGTTCATGTAGATCAAAGCCCTTAAAACTAATCAGAAGAGTTAAAGTTCACATACCTGCAGCTGCTCCAGCTGAAAAGAAAACACACAAAAAACATTAATTTCAATGTAAAACCCTTAATTAATCCAGATCTGCAAAAGAAGCTGCATAATTGCTAATCACACAACAACACTCAATGTTCTCAAGTTTCAGCACCTCTTTAACGGTTCTTAAAAGGCGTTATATAAATGTTCATGTACATACATACACCAATAAGACGTTCTTGAATATCTGAGACGGGATTACCTTCAGCACTCACGGCTCCTGGCGACTTCAGTTCTTCATCGGTACAGATGTTCAGAATGGCAATAAGCATCTCTGTTACTACACAACACAAAAGTGCCATTGCAGAGTCTAGGCTATGCAGTATGCAGGCTACACAGAATACGCAGTTGTGAATAAAGTAAGTTAATTTATTTACTGATTTACTTATTTATTATATCTATTACATCAGCAAAGTCAGTAAATCTTATTCTGAAGTGTGTGCACAACTTCTTCGGGGTAAGCTTGAACCCACAATCTTCGGAAAACGGACCCAGAGAGCTAATGAATAGACCATCTTGCCACACGACAGACCACCTGATCTTTATTTCTGCATTTATTAAGCCCCACTATCTAATATCTAAGCATCAGCCGATGATGACGCTGAGCAGTTGAGTGAAGGACTTGTTTTAGGTACCTGCACAGTAACCGTCTCAGAGGAGGCTTGAACCCGTACTCTCCGAGTTACAAGACGAGAGATCTATCCAGTCGGTCACCATGCCCCACATTCTGTTGTGCGACAACGCAGTCTAAGTAATATTAGCTATCTTTACAATAGAAGATACAGTATGTCACGTCTTTTGAACCGAACAAGGCACAAACTGGACAACATCAGTCCACAACTGGACAACATCAGTCCACAACTGGACCACATTTACTCACACGTCGCAAGGCACAAAGAAACGAATAATTGTCAAATAAAAAGGTAAAGGTTCTAATAACAGCTCCAGGTGAAATGTATCATCATGTGTTATAACCACACAAACAGTTATTTTACCATCATATTCGGCCATGATTGGGTCTATAACCAATACCATTGGTCCTATTCATGCATTCAGTGTCATACGTTGGCCTACAGATATTCTTGTGTGCATTTATGTGCATCTTGTGTGTATGTAAAGGCTAAAGGTTGCACACAAGTTCACAAGAAACTCCTCAGAAGTGGGGTTGAAAGGTCATTCAGCTGAGATGGAACTACAACCACAGCTGAAACGAACAGTTCAAAATTTTTCAGCCAAACTAAATGGGAAGGTTCTGCATGTTCTGACCCTTTTCACCGACGAACGGCAGAGACCAGCTGAAGACGTCCATGAAGTTGGGGAGCCAATAGGGGTGCGACTGGCAGTTGAACTGTCTTATGTTCATGACATTGTTCTCGTATTTCATTATAGCTGCTGTAAAAACACATCAACAAAAACCGCATTTATGGCCTAACAGAAAATTATTTACATATTCAAACCGTGAATCAGGATACTCAAAAAATGTGTGCTGAATTCGCTGAAATTACGGGAGATTATATTCAAAGCAAAAATTTCACTGTTAAGAACCTACTCAAGTAAATACTGGTAATCCTTTTTTCCTGTGAAACAATTTAAAGCCTTTAATTTAGACAAAACTGTACTGAACTGTTTTCAAACTTAATTATAATTAAATTGCAAAATTACATATTTGTAAAACATCTTACATATGTAAACGGCTAATCGTAAAAACATTTCAGAATACTGTTACATCACAGGAAGAAATAAACAAATTACCTTTGTTGTTGTAAACATCACAGTAATTTGGTGCTGAGAAGAGTGTAATTAGAGCTGGGAAGCCAGAGGCCTCGTTTTTTCTGTACATTCTGTAGCTGTAACATAAAGGACAAAAAACAAGAAATTAAACACACCTATCATATTCAACCATTTCTGTTTTTTGCAGTTGTGAGATTCCTGCAACTTTTTGCTCATTTCTGTTGTCAGGATTCTTTTCCATCTTTCTTTCTCATTGTCCTGCATTCTGATCCATATAGAAAAATGGGTCGTATCATCATCTCATATATTATTGCTTTTCTTTGTTATTTCCCCGCTTCTGTATGTCTTGAAAAGAAAGCAAGATGAAAAAAGAGTCCTCACAACAGAAATGAGCTGGCTAAAAGAAAATTACAGGAATCTCAAGACTATAAAAAGTCAGAAACGATGAAATACGACAGTCTTTGGATATGCAGCCAATCTTGTTAGATTGTCATTCAGCAAAGATTTGGATGGTCATGTGGAAAGACTGCCAACTGACTGAATCCCACACAATACATTACTGCATACATTACTGCAATACGTAAAGAGAAGCAAAGGAAGACTACAACTAAGCTGGATAGACAATATAAACAAGGACATAACAAGACTTGGACTAAACATGAGAACAGCCCTAAATCTGACAAATGACCACAACGAAAAGGTCACTTATTTTCACCCATCACCACCAAACAGTTGGCGTCAGGAACTGATGACAACGATTAGACACTTTGCTTACCATTTTGTTTTACCAGTATACGTGTATTATTTGAGCTCCTGTTTTAACACTTCTTACCCTGCATCCTGGGCTTCATGTGCTCGTATCACTGACAGCAGATTGTTCGACTGAAGGAATTCACAACAGGCTAGATAGCTGAAACATATATGTCATCATCATCATTGTCATCGTCGCCATCATCATCATCATCATCACCACCACCAAAAACAACAACAACATTATCATCATCACCATCATCATCATCGTCATCATCACCACCACCAAAAACAACATCATCATCATTATCATCATCAACAACAACAACAACCACAACAACATCATCAGCATCATAAAGACCTTAAATCAGTGACAAGTGTAACTTTTTCCAACAGAAATTAATCCCTCACGGGCATCTCAAACACATCGTATTCTGAGAATTTTACTGACAAATTCAAGAAAACTTAGCAAATCCTACGTGTAAAAGTAGGAGCAGCCCCGAACACCGTTGGTTATGAAGTATTCTCTAGATTGTTCTGTACCAAATTCTTCGTACGGATCTGCCCAAAGCACGTCGCACATTGGGCCAGATGACGGCGGCTCCCTAAACCTATCAATCTGCAACGCAAAAGTAGATTGGTAATCAAATGAAATGGCAAAGCCACGTTATACTTCGGAAAAGGTTGTCTGATTGTAATGTTCTTTGCGTTCTTGGTTTTTTCAGCCAAAATATAATTCAACCCCAAGAGCACACCTTTGGGAACTGTTATTGAAAAGCACATACCTGTTTATTAAATGGTAATAAATGAGTGATTAAATTGGGGACTATGTATAAATGCGCAACCCCAATCCAATCCATATAGCAGGTGCATTCGGAGTTCTCCTGTCTGTCTGCCTGCTTGACTCTTGGATCTTGACACGGAACCCTTCCTGCATATCGATTTTGTTTTAACTGAGCACCTGTGTTCCCGCGACTTAGCTTTCATTGGGCGCTGTAGAAATCTCGATTCCACACATTGATGTAAAACTTCACTGTCTGCATATATCCTAAACTGTTGGTGATCAGTGACTTCACTAAACTAGATTTACCAAACCAGTGAATCTGTAGTTTTTGAAAGAAAACATCTGTTTACCTTCCAAGGGGACATTTTACTGGTAGCAGATACCAATGCCCAAAGCATTTTGCATGAAAGCCTATTAATAGTAAAAACACCTTTCAAACGACAGGGTTTTACCTTTTTAAAATCATCCAGCTTGCGTATATCTGGTGAGATGCCTCCATGAACGCAGAGAAACTGCTTGTTCATCAGCGCCCCAAGTGGCAGGGTGTCAAACGAATCCATAAAAGCATCGTACAGCCTCTCAGTGTATTTGATTCTACCTAGGAAACACAAACTTCGTGATTAAAATCAAAGTGAACCAGTTTCATAAATTTCATAATCAGTAACAGCCTCATTCAGACTCATGAACCAGTTTCATCAATTTCATAATCAGTAACAGCCTCATTCAGACTCAACAATCAGCTTTTCAATCAATCCATCTATTCATCTATCAGTTCATCAATCAACCATCCAGCCATGGAGACCTGTTAGAACCTATATTTCGACCTGCATGACCCAGGCAATCACCCAGCCAGTCAGTAACCAAACTCGCAGAAATCATGCAGTAATCCTTAGACACGAACCATCTCCAACATGAAACTGCTGACTTTACTCTGTCAGACCTCAGCATCATTACAAAATACTACGTTTACACAAGCATTAAACAAACAAGTAAGTAAGTAAGTAAGTAAGTAAGTATATTCTTTATTAACCAATAGCTAATCGCACATTGGTTTACAAGTATTTAAGAACACAAGAAAACTTAATAATCATACAACATCCTAACAATAAAACATTTACGAGTTAAATTGTCAGCAGGAGGAATAAAGCAAACACAACATTGGTATAGTGCCGCTTGTCACTTCATATGGTAAAATGCTTAGTTAGCATCAAAAGCTAGAAAGGATCACGGTAAAAAATTTCAATACCTAGAAACAAACAACAAGTGCATCTAAAGGGTTTTCTTGCTAATGGTGCTATATAAATGCAAAATTATACTGAAACATTCTTAGAAAATAAGGACTATGCGTAATTGTAATCTTACATTCAAGCTTGAAAGTAAAATACTCCGTAAGATGTCTGCATTCGTGATTTCCTCGGAGAAGAAAGAATGTTGTTGGAAAGTTAAGTTTGAGGGAAAAAAGAAACAGAACACACTGCAAAAAATGTAAAATTTATTTTAAAAATTGTATCAATAAATTCTTATACTATGCAAATAATAAAAATGAGAACAAATTGTTTTTAGCAAAGCAATGATGAAAATAACAAATTTATGCTGTGAGTAGGCCTATTCATAAGCAACTGTAAATTTTGCCTAGTTTCAGCATTTACACTAAGGTTTTAGAGAACTATTGCTATGGTTGCTATGCCGTTAACAGTAACTATCTTAAGTGACTCAGCTTCAGCATGGAACTTTATTATAAAGCTACTTTATTAGAAAACAGCACTTGACATGGCTCCCAAAGGCAGCAGAAAAGGAGGATTGAGTACAGGCCTATGTTTCATAATCCTAAACTCAAAATTTCTAAATCAATACTAAGCGCAAGGCACCGGCTTATTCACTAGCGCTGCGTCAAGTCAGTGTGGTTGTCCAAAGATGCCATGTCAAGAACCAAGTCCTGTTGCCAGATGACCAGAGAGAGAGAAGGGGAGAGGAGCTGTTAGGGTGGGTTGTGTTTAAACTGAGAGAAATGGGAAGGCCTAATACGTTTAGCAAAATGTCTTTTAGTTCAACAACTCAAAAGAGAAAGAAGTGTCAACCTAATCTAAAAAAACTTCTATAGCGCCACTGTAATAATGCTCAAGGCATCAGTCGATGGTTGCTGCTAACCTCTACACTGAAGTAACCCCGATCCACGTAGTCGCCAAGAAACAAGTAGCGTGTACTGCTAGGCGGTCCACCAACTTCAAACAGCTTTATGAGATCAAAGAACTGGCCATGGACATCGCCACAAACTTATAAAGTAAAATAACATAAAAGCTTTACAAATTAAACTGTCAAGATAATATCTATGAGAGGAGGTGATACGTAATTGAATGCTAAGTGGGGTGCTGAACAGATCAGGCTTACAGTAAATATCAACACTTCAAGTCAATACCTTTACTAGAAACTCAAGCTACTTCACACTCAAACTACACAAAACTTAGAGTTCTCCCTCCATTTTCAATAATTTTGGGTAAAGTTTAGCCAGTTTACTCCACTGAATCATTTTAAGCTAAGCTCAAAACATTAAATTCAACATCATTAAGCCATTTTTTGTAATTTTAATCTAATATAATTGTCATCAGAAATTTGTACAGCACCGCTTCAGTAGAAACTAATCAGAAACACTCTGTGTGCTAGTCTTAAACATGTTAAATGTCATTAAGAACAGAACATTCATCCGTTAGTAAACATTGCTCAGATAACAGAATAGTCACCAGTCGCAAGCTCTTGCACAGACGCAGAGCCCTAACCACAGATTCCCAACTACAGTGATGCCAATCAATGTCATTAAGATCATAACATTCATCCATTAGTAAACATAAAATAATACACATCGTGCCACAGGGAATCACTGTTTCTAAAAAGCATATAAATTTAAGGTACCACAGGCAATGAAATTTATTTTCATGTCATGTGGCCAACAAGAAAATGTAATCCTGGTACTGGACTGCAAATGTCATGCTTACTTTCATGCCATGGGTCAAGCCAGACCTCAACAGTAGGTGTTGAGCCTAAGTCGACACTTTTAAACCACTTTTCAACAGTATTTGTTACCGAGATGTGTACGATTTTATGGCTGAAGCACATGAAAAATTGCAGACTGGGTGGAGCTTTAGTAGTTATGTATCTTACTTCAGAAGTTAAAAGATTAATTTAGATTAGATGCAGCCACAAATCGTAGCATACCTGTGACCGGTGCTTCAACATCAAGCAAGTTCTTTTCTTTGCTAAGCATGGCAGAAGCATCAGCAACGATACGCAAGGCAACATCCTCTTGAATTCGACCTTCCAGGATGAAGTGTTGCTTCAAGACATCCGGTTTTGGCTTTCCCTTGCTGTCGTAGACTTCAGCAAGCGTCAACTTGTTATTTAATGGATAAGGAACACCTAAATCACACATCTGGCTTACCACATGAACTTTTTTCATCTATATTATAAAGCACAATAAGTACACTTCCCCCTTCTGCTATAGAGGGCCTGTACCTGCTCTCCTGGCATTCATTTTCTTTCAACTTCATCTCTCCTAACCTTATTTATCCTACCTGGGTTGTTCAGTTAATTAAAATATCAGGCACTAACATTACAGCACGTCTAGTGCCAAAGTATGGGAAGAGATTTCAACCTAGCTGATTTTATAAACAGTTTACATCTGTGAAATTCATTATTGCAATGGATAAAAATTCTTCAATTCCATGAACTAGATAGTTGGATCAGGAATACATGTGTCAATTTTTGTATATGTATACATGGGCTAAAGCCCCACCCCATTAAAAAATTTTCAGGTGATTGGCTTCCTCTGGTTGCACCACTCAAATATTTTCATCAATAACGACAATTAATTTTCATGGCAATTAAGTCCATTAGTAATGACAATTAACTTTCGATTCCCGTTGAACAAGTAGAATAGTTTTAGTCATCCGGTTAACCCCATTTAGCTTGAACCTCAGAGTGGAGTGCAGTGGGGAATGGGAAGGGAGTACGACTTACGTTAAGTACGTCTACCTTTATGGGCCCTAAGGTATAACTGAACACATTTATGCCAATGATCAAAAATACGAACAAAACAATGCTTCACAGTCATAATCATAAAAAAGTCATTGCGGAACATTGGAGAACAGTCATCCAAGCTATGAACTATGTGAAATATGGCAACATCCAGCATTAATTACCCACAGTCACTGAATTTATTTTTGGTACATCTGCACCTAATAAAATTTTCACATAAAATTTATATATCGAAGTTTACTTAAGGTTAATGTCTGCCTATTTATATGCACTAAACTGCAACGAATATCATAAAAATCCATGCAAGAACAACACATCTGCTGATTTTGGCCACCATAAAGTGTATTACTAACTTGGAATAGGTCGATCAATTGTAGATTTTGAGGGCTTTACTTTTGACATCTCTGGAGGTGACCTGACAATGTAAGCTTCTTCCCAATAGACAGCCACGAAAATTCAACAACGCTGCATTATGAATTTAAACGCTCCTAAAGCACTCGAATCTTCCACTTGTTTTTAAGATCATTTCACAGAATAAGCTAAATAAAGAATTTTTTAAAATTACAATTAAAGCCCTGAAATCAAATTTTCAAACACTGCGTCTACATTCAAACATGGCTACAGACCAAAGATTTGCATAGACTAGAGTAGTAAGTAAGCAAGTTACTGGGAACTGTAATCGTAATCGTAAAATCTAGATTTCTACAGCGCCCAAAGAAAGCTAAGTCACCGGAACCAGCTCCTTTACAGGTCAACACAAAATCGATAGGCGGTAGAGGGTAAGAATCGGTTCTAGGTGAAGATTGAAGAGTCAGGCAAGCAGACTTTAAGACTGCTACGGTGGATTAATGCCCGACGCCTACGGCAAAATCAAAGTGAAGTTAAGCCTGTATAAAATGTGCAAACACATATATACTAAGGCTATCAGTAAAAGAGCAATAAATAGTTAATCATACCGTGTATAAACATTAGAAAGATCCCGGTTATAAGGTCTCGGTTGAATAAAAGGTGTAGCCGTAAATTTGTAATCTCGAGATTTCTACAGCGCCCAAAGAAAGCAAGTCGCGAGAACCAGTTTATTTACAGGCGTTCAGTCAAAACCAAATCGATAGGGAGATAAGGTCAGGCTCGGTTCAAGATCCAAAACCAAGGGTCAGTCTTTTTTGCGACATGGTGCGCTGTCCCGTCAAAGGTCGGAGACTCAAATCTCCGCCATGGTAGACATTGCAAGACTTTTGTTATGCTATAGCATTCGATTATTATAAATAAGCCTACATTGACTACACTGTCGATGGGAGGATCAGAAGAAGAAATATTACTAGCAAACTTCACAGGTTCACCCAAATGCTGTTGCAGAGAATGAAGTCGTAACACTTCATACCCATGACTAACGCAGTGTGTTGGCACCGGGTTGGAATAATCTTTGCAATACAATGCAGGAGGCCTACTTAAAACAAGGTTGTTTAGCAACTGAATATCTAGCACGGGGTGCACGAAAGTCTAGTGATTAGCTTGCTGGACTATCAACCCAGTAGATCAAATCCTGTCGAGTCAGAAAGCTTCTTGTTCAACTTAGGAATCCTGGCAAACTCGGCTGTAAATAAGCACACTAATCATACATTGTCGGTGGGAAGATCAGACGCGAGGGAAAGGACTTACCACCAGCACTCATTTGCCGAGGCTAAGAAAAATGAAGTCACTAACATTCCTACCCATGGCTCTCCCTGTTGGTTAGCTTAAGGGACTTCTTCTATAATGCTTGCTAAACAAGTGAAATATGTTCTGTTTCAACACAAAGTAAAATATTATATCCACCATAGGCTGCCTCTCTGTCTTGCGGACTGACCTTCTGGATATTGACCTGAATGTGGTTTGGTTTTGGTGTGCCATTGGCTGATGCCATGTGCATTAGACACCGGCACATTAGAAGTTGCTAATTATTATTATTATTACAGACACAGTAAGACATTCAAAGTTAACATTTATTAAAGAATCTTCCTTAATACTCCAACATTATAAATTTAACTGATGGTATGAACTGGCAGACTGTGATTTGCAACATGAAAAACTTAATGCAATCTGAAAATTAGTCTTCTCTATCCCTCGAAAGTTAATGGTAAAATAACACATGTTCCAAGTCTTTCTATCCTGAGCACATTAAAGATACTTATCAGTAAAGGAAATCGTCTTGTGTTAAGGATATCATTTTACACTGTAACTATTATTAAGTTCTGTATGCGGCATTTATATTTCGTCCAATGATCATTCTCCGTATTTCACTAGTTCCAGCACCGATTTCAAAGAGCTTAGCGTCTCGAAGAAGCCGACCAGCAGGATAGTCGTTTATGTAGCCATTGCCACCTGCGGAAATAAATATACCACCAGTAATGTTCTTTTACAACTTTAACCACGTAAATATGAATTTAAAAACAAATAAAAGAGAGGAATCTTCTTTACAGAGGAATCTTCTTTTTGCAAATTGCTTATCAACCGTAGGCTGCCTCTCTGTCTCATTGGACTGACCTTCTGGATATTGACCCAATTGCGGTTTGGCTTTGATGCGCCATCAGTTTATTATTGTGCATTAGACACCAGCACAGTAGAAGTTACTATTTACAATTACAATTTACAGTAAGGTAAGTAAATTAAGGTAGGTAGTTGCTCAATAGTACTTGCTCATTTATTGTGTTTATATAGTGCTTATCTAATGCTATAAAAACACAGAGAAAAGACTGAACCATCAGAGAAAGGATGTACTTTTACGTTGTTACATGAAGCAATGCAATGCACACATAATGCAATGTATTCAAATTCGTTAGCTGTAATGTAATGTATTCAAATTCTTTAGTTGGGAAAGGATGAGCTAAGTCTAATAAAGACAAACTGTAGAACAAGAGCAGCGATCCTCGGAAGGTCATGATTTACTCATTCAGCAAAGTCCGTCTTCTCCTGTGAGTAGATTTGCTTAGAAGCAGCCATCGATTAATGCCTCGTGCATTATCATATGACACTACAGGAGTTTCCACGTTAGATTAAATTAGATTCGGCTCTTGATAAACAGAACAAGGCCACAGAATCGAAGAGAAGTTCTCTGGACTGTCATCTTACCAAGTATCTGAATCGCATCCAACGCTGATTTTGTGGCATTCTCTGCTACATACAAGATAGCGCCAGCACAGTCCTACACAATCAGAAAAACACAAAAACCTAAAATCTTTGTATACCAGGCTAACACAGGTACCTTCTATGGCACAGCACCCACTGAAAACAAGCAGGATCATGGCTATATAGAAAAATGTAAAATGTATGCATACATATATACAAACATACATACATATGTATTTATATATATTGGCATATATCAATATTAGTTCAACAGTTGGTATACTGTTACTTGATATCGTATCATAACTGCGCATTTATACAGCACCTCTTACCTGCGACAATGAAATTCCCTTGTCCAAAGCTCGTACAACATTGTACAGGTAAGACCTAGACGTGTTGAGACGCGTATACATATCAGCCATCTTGGACTGAATCAACTACAAAGGAAAGTTAACGTTACTTGCACAGTTAGTCTAAAATAAAGATATTATAATATTCAACAAAAATATTTGAATTTTGTTATTACTTTAATGATTGACCCATGTACAGCACCCTTTTCTTCAGCCTCGGCTGTGCTATGGCGCTATCTAAATTGTCTTATTATTATTATTGTAATTCTTGCAAATGTAACTGTAAATCTGTTTAGTGCCTCTTCAAGAGAAATTCCTTAGAAGCACTCCCAACCTGACAACGCCAGTGAATAAGCTGGTCGCCACGGCGCGGCTTTCATAGGGTGCTGTATAAATCTCGGAATTACGATTAAACTCACAGTTGAACAATATGGGCCACAAATGCCCCTTGGGATGGGTTCCATGCCAGTTTAGGTCCCCGTGACAGCCTGGAATACAAATTTTTTAAATAGAGTGACCACTACGATTCAAACCACCATTCTAAGCAATACTCTACCCAAGTAGCTTCCACTCCAGTATATGGAGACAATGAAAGATCAAAGAGCTCTTGTCATAGGTTGCTAGACGAGACATTAGATAGATGCCGTAGGTCGCTAGACAAGTGGGACTTAAAAATGCAGATATAACAATAGTAATAATAATAATAATAATAATAACAATAATAATAATAATAACAATAATAATAATAATAATAATAATAATAATAACAATAATAATAATGATCAGCATTTTCAATCAAGAATTCCATTATTCCCGACCTGAAAGTGTCCAATTTTCTGTCCAAATTGTTCTCGTTCGTGAGCATATTTGAACGCTAAATCACAACATGCCTGCTGGATTCTAAAACAGCCAAAACCCTATATACACATATAATTTGAAGTTCATTAGTAGTTTACCAACGATTCATGGATACTAAGGATGGGTTTTAAGAGAAACATTATTAAAATTATTACATTTTATTCCTATTACTGGGTAATATCATAAAATTCATGAAATGGTTCTATGATAACATCAGCATAAACTGAAGATCTATAATAAAGAGATTACTACTGTTCATGACATACAAGACACAGAGCCTGAGAAAACAGACATAACAAGAAAGAGACAGTCATATCAGACTAATCACATAACAAGAAATGAATGAAACTATAAAGAGGCAGATTAGTAGTAAATACGAAAAGGAAAGAATTATTTGAGTAAATGGAATAATATAGAACAATTACTTGCACCTAAACATAAGATACCTGTGCAAAATTCACCCAGTATTTCTCATACAGACTTGAAGTATGAAAGGTACACCAGGTAACCAAAGACGAATGACAGCAGAAGAAACACTGCTCCAAACACCGCTCCATTTCACCAATGGTGACTCATACAGACTTAAAGTAAATGCAATTGTAAACTCCAAATTTCTAAAGCGCTACTTAAAAGCTAATTGCAGGGCACCAGCTTATTCACGAGCGCTCTGTCTAGTCAGTGGGGTTGTTCAAAGTTGCCACATCAAGAACCAAGTCCAGTTGCCAGAAGACCAGAGAGAGACGGGGGAAAGGACCAAACGTGAATGGCAGAGGAGGACTGGAACATCCAACCATAAACTGTTCCACTTCAACAACAGTGTTCCACAAGAGGAACAAGGATACTTTCAGAAGATTAGACAAGTCAAGAAATGAGTAATTTTATTCTGGAAACAAACCCAAGGCATTCTGATCCTCCAATTCCCCTTTCGACATCAAGTCCAGACATAAGAACGTAGGCTCCTTTGCCTTCATTTCCAAGGACATTCTCCACTGAAAAACCCAAGCATGTCATCATTACTGAGAAACAAAGCCAAACGTTTTATACAGAGAACAGGGAATATCTGTAGAATTACTCTAAGTTTAACATTCGAATCAACTAAATCAAAAAAATTATTAAGTGAATTTATATAGCGCCTCTTCAAGAGAAACACCTCAGAGACCTGACAACACAAATCGTAATCGTAATTTTAAACTCGAGAGTTCTACAGTGCCCAGTGAAAACCAAGTCACGGGAACCAACATCTTTACAGAAGCTCGATGAAAACAAAAACAAAGGGGTCTGGTTCCTTTAAGCAATGACAAAAGGCAGATGCAGGCCCCACACTCTGGATTCACAGAGGTGCATAAAAAAAACACTGAGACTTTAAATTTAATCATCATGCACAAAGATTAATTAATTAATTATTTGCCACAAGCCTATTCGCTGAATCTGTTTAAGCTTGATCAAGGAAAAACTTCTGAAACAGCAGCAAGTTGTAAAAGTTCACACTAACTAGAAAAGGTTAGGGAACAAATGCTAACTGGTTACTTACTCACTTACAACAACACAGTCAAAACAGAAGCTCACTGACCTGGAACTTCACAGTTGTCGAACACCAGTTCGCCTGTGTCCGAGCCTCGCATTCCAAGTTTGTCAAGTTTTGGTGAAGTACTAAAACCTTTCATCGTCTGTTCAGAGTTCATACGAAAACAACTTAAACAAATGTGTCTAGCTTTGTTGAGGCAAGATTACTTTAATAATTAAAATATAAAATTCTTAATCATCTCAATCATCACCATCATCATCATCAGTATCATCATCATCACCACCACCACCATCATCAGTATCAGCATCATCATCATCAACATCATCATCCACATCATCATCATCCACATCACCATCACCATCATCATCATCAACAACAACAAAAACAACAACATCCCACAAGACCACCAATTTAGTCATTTTATAATAGATTCAAGAGATCAATCGACTGAACCTGAAAACGTGTTAACGTGAAAAATATTTTGATTCTGTATATAAGTCACTTCATTTCATGAAACTCACTCTCTCTACGATAAAAGCTGTGATTCCATGCTGTGGCTTGGGTGCAGAGGGATTCGTTTTTGCGTAAACAATGATAACATCAGCACAAGGTCCATTTGTAATCCAGAATTTAGTTCCATTAAGTAAGTAGATATCACCTGGAAAGATAAAAATAATTCCGGAATTAAACTAAATGCACCACTAGTCTGTGAAAACTAAACAGACTCAAAAATAATTCCGGAATTAAACTAAACAGAAAACTAAACAAACTCAAAAGTCCAAATAAATTATATTTGTGCCAAGAACAAAATAATATGCGACGTTTGAAGGCAATCAGCAGTTGGGGCCTTTCCCATTTCTCTCGGCTTATACACAACCCACCCTAACAGCTCCTCTTCCCATTCTCTCTCTGGTCTTCTGGCAACCGGATTTGATTCTTGATACGGCATCTTTGGACAACCCCACTGACTTGACACAGCGCTCGTGAATAAGCTGGAGCCCTGCACTTAGCTTCTAAGTAGCACTTTTGAAATTTGGGGTTTACAGTTACTAAACAAAAACCAACAGACCAGCCAAACTTCTGCAGGGCACTCCATTAAGATAAAAAAAGTCTGTGCCAAAAAATGATATCATGAAAATGTAGGTGCTTAGCTCCAACATTATAAAACTGCAGACAGAAAGAGGGTCTCTTCCTCTTTCCATATACTCCAGTGGTCAATTCACCTTTTCTGTCAGCTCTTGTAGACATTGAAATGACATCTGAACCAGCATTATGTTCACTCATAGCCAAGGCTCCGATAATTTCACCAGTACACAGCTGACAAAAAAACGAATCGTAATTGTAATCGTAAACTCAAGATTTCTACAGTGCCCTCCGAAAGCTAAGTTGCTGGAACCAGCTTACTCACAGGCCTTCAGTCAAAACAAAATCGATAGGCAAGAAGGGTTCAGTTCCAGGTCAAGATCCAAGAGTCAGGAAGGCAGATAGTAGGACGGCTACAGAATGTGGTATTTGGAATCAGATCTGGAGGATAAGAAAGGGGAAGAAAAGGAATCAGAATGCAGTGACTGTTTAAGAAATCTTATCTCAATCTAAATAACCATCATACTCGTTGCTATTAATAGAGTGCCTAATATTCCTTTGTTAAAGATGATACCACTGTTATGATCTCAAACACATGACTCAGCTCCTCTTTCAAAACTTCTGCATCTGCCATTGCTCTCCTCCAGTGCTCTTTTGGCAGGTAACAGTACCTTGATTAAAGCAGTCTTACCTTTGGCAGGTATTTCTGCTTCTGCTCCTCGTTTCCGTGTAATGCAATCTGATTGATGCAGAGGTTGGAATGTGCGCCATAGCTCAGCGCAACAGAAGCACTCGCTCTAGCCATCTCCTCGGCCACAATACAGTGATCAAAATATCTAGCTTCAGTGCCTCCATACTTTGCTGAAATTTAAACATAAATCAGAAATGTAAAAATAATAATAAATAAATAAATTGGAAAATAGAGACAGTCTTTGGAGAAGAGTGATTTGGAAAAGATAAATTTGAACTGCTTTGCTGTGTAATTTGGTCAATCCATGATTAGGCAGGTAATGTAATAACCTGCCAGTTCATTCAGGATCAGGCGCAGTCAGAGGCGACGATCATATGGGTGCCCCAGGGGCCCGGGCAATATTTTGAGCGTGAGGGCTCGGCCATTGGTTGGACTCCAGCAGTTTAGGCCTATTAGCTGTAAAATCAGTAAAAGGTGGCTGTAGACTGATAAAGTTCTCATTCTTCCTGCATTAGGCCTATTCTTGACCCTCTTACCAGAAGCTTTGCCTCTGGAACCCAACAGGGGCTTTGCAGCCAGGCCTGCACTATAGGCCCGGGCCCCTCCAATGTTTACTACAGATCGACGCCTCTGGGTGCAGTGTTTATATTTTCCAGTCTATGACTACGGTAATTTTACTTCTGTCACAAGGTAAAATAATCCTTCAGGATCATAATAAGCTTGAAATATTCTCCAAAATTAAAAGACTCTATTTATTATTTATTTCTTATAATTTATGCAATGTCAATATCTAACCTTAAACATCACGTGATAGCATTAAGCAATTGTGCATTAATAATTTGTTCAAAGTTCCAACACATTACCAGGATGTACCAGCTAAGCCGTGAAAATGCATAAATCACATTACAAGTTGAGTCATCATGTCACAAATCATAATCGTAAACTCAAGATTTCAACAGTACCCAACGAAAGCTAAGTCACAGTAACCAGCTTATTCACAGGCGCTCAGCCAAAACAAAATCGATAGGCAGGAAGGGTTCGGCTCTAGGTCAAGATCCAAAAATCAGGCAGGAAGGCAGTTCGACGGCTACGGTAGATGGTACTTGGAAATGTGCAGGATGGATGACGTGAAGAAGAGGAATCAGGATAGGATCTGCAGAAGTGGAGGGATTTCAGTTTTGAGTGGAAGACCTGCTTTTCTGATACACTGCTCAAATACATGGAGGTAATTATTAATTAAACCACCTAAAATTAATCATCATTAACTCACCAGGGGCTGTCAATCCTAACAGACCGAGCTCTCCACATTTCTTCATAAAGTCCTGCAACAGAAAGCACCGATATATGGCCTTCAGATCTCAACTAAAAGCTCGTCTTTACCTGGACTCAACTGCCCCATAGGCTCTTTCTGTTTCTAGGATTTCCTTCTTCGTAATCGATTTGCCTCATCCTAGATTTTGGCAGTTTTACTTAGCAGTGACCATCAATTGAAGCCTTAATTATTAGTATCAGTGGCGGCCCCAGGATTGCTTGCAGGGGGGGAAGAGAATTTCCAGAGAGACACCACATTCTGACAGTCTGCTATGCACGGGTCTGGTCTGAGGGGTGCCAGCATATAATCAAGAGGTGCGCAGGGGCAAACCGCTCCCACGTCTATAGCTAAATCCGCCACTGATGAGTATAGTGGCATTACAGAAGTTATCAGATTAAATTAGACTTCTACTTCTAGAATACCATTAACAAGGACTGTCTAGAGAAATAGTCTGAAACTCAGTAGGGTAGATACAAATGTAAATCAGGTTAAATAAAGAACTATTAACTCTATACATGTAATGTTTTAATCATCTGCTATCACCTACACACATTATGTCTACATAATTTAAAAGTTTCTTTTGCAGTCAATAACACTGAAACCTGTATTAACTATTTAGCTTGAAAAGAATTACCCTGAACCCATGGAAATCATTTGTTCTGTCAATCTCTGCAGCTTTCGGTGCAAGCTCCTTTTGAACAAACTGGAACACTGTCTGTCGCAACTGCAAAGTGGCACAATTTAAGTCATATGATTCAACATTTTTACAAGTAAGTAAGCAAGAAGCCTATCAGCCAAATAACTACAATAACCAGCAGTCAGGTTCATAGGACTTGAACGTGAGACAGGAAGGTAGTGAAGATAAGTAAGCTGCATCGTGCTGGTCACAAATACTTCAAAGCATTGCTACTATTGTAACTGAGTGAATAGAGCAAAGTCGATTGACAAGTACAGTAGTAGGCTCCTTTGTTATTGTATATTTTTTGTATTATTGTAATGTAACAGACTTTATTTTGGTGTTTCTGTGAAAAGTATTCCTTTGTGTAAGGTCTTGCAGTTGAGAGATCTTAAGCTGAAGTGCAGACAAATGTCCAAGACGCTCTCCTTACAGGATGGGTCCACAGCCGTCAGCCGTATATTTCAAATCATGTACTTGGATTCGAACCTCATTAACGTAAATAAAACAAACTGGAACCGGTCTCGCATGTTCCTTGAATTAACTTTCCCATAACAGCGCTATATAGTTTTCCTATGACATCACGTTACTTGGTAAAACACGGAATACACTGAACGGCGCTGCATTAATTTCATATGCCTAAACCAGAACCTGTTTCTGTTCGTCCGTAAGTCCAAAGACGTCATCTTGGATCGGATAAAAGTCGCTGAGAAATCTCTTCGTCAATCCACCGATCCATCGATTGCTAAATCTGTCCAAATTTCTCGGTGATCGATATCCGCCGATTATAGCTCGAAACATCATTCTGAATCAACGCTTATCTGTAACTGGCGCGACATCATCCGAAAACTTCATAGTTCGCGTCCCAGAAACTGTTCGCTTGGGATTAACTGACACCATAGATATGAAAATGGTAAATCGCACCCAATCACATAAGAATTTGCACGCGTTTCAGGATAGGAGTGATGCTGTGATGGTTGAGTGTCTTGGTGACAGTTCGGGCAAGTAAATTTTGGATGAGTGGATTCAAGGATAAGAAAAAGATAATAACAATAGTCAAGCTTGGGGTGGACAGTAGAGGTAGCGTCGTAGCGATGACAGAGGCAGTTTAAAATCGAGCATAGATCGAATACGGCAAAAGTCACGAATATGAATGAAAAATGCGAGACAGGTTGTGATATGAAATCGAGAATTGTGGGTCAAAGGTGACGCCGAGATTGCGTATAGGCGAATTAGAAGTGAAAGTGAGATTAGAGGAATTAGTCGATAGATCGATAGAAGAAGAGTCAGGGATTTTCTTAATCTGAACTGGTTAACCTAGAACAATAAGTTCAGTGTAGTCGTAATCGTAATCTCCAAATTTCTAAATCGCGCTACGGAAAAGCTCAGCGCAGGGCACCAACTCATTCACGAGTGTTGGTGTCAAGTCAATGGGGTTGTCCAAAGTTGCCATGTAAAGAACCAAGTCCGGTTGCCAGAAGACCAGAGAGAGAAAGGGGAAAGGAAGTGGGCTGTGTCGTGTTTAAGCTGAGAGACATGGAAAGGCAGCGGATTGGATAGTTTGTTGGCAGTGTTGGCAAAGCTGAGGCTAGATAAAGAGGTTAGAAGACTTCACGATTTGGATGAGAGCATCAAGCAACAGTCGTGCATTGCGCAACGCAGCACCTATGTTATTAAATATCACGCTAAATTACAATCGTAGCTTTATTGTTTGAAACTGAAACCCTGAGAGGGGATGTTTCTCTAATTTTAACAAATATGTAGGCCAATACGCTCAACGATGGTGTTGGTATAAATGACTGCACAGAGGCCATTGAACTATGAGTCAGCGAGACTAGCTGAAGAGTGATCCGGCCGTGAGAGATGGGGTCATGTGATCCAATTGAGACTTTTAAGATCCACCCTGGCTAGATGCGCTTTATCGTGTGGAACGGTTTCAATTAGTGACAAACGATCAAACCTATATACATTTCCGGCTTAGGATTAGTCCTCAAGTGTTGAAGGCTAGGTGCTGTACGAGTATACGGAGGCTTTTAAGTACAGACCTGCGAGGGTGCCGGTTCGCATACCGATATTGGCTTATTTCAAAGATTTGAATCTCGGGCTAGCTCGAGCACGGGGACCTTAATGGTGTGGCGCTCATTAAAACGGACAGCATGGTGAATGACCTCATTGGATAAATTCTTTGAAAAATGAACAGGGTCAGTGCATACTGTCGCTGCAGAAAAACATTTAGCCTTACATTTACTTTTCCAGACACAACACATAAGGATAAGATGAGCTTATATGAACGCGCAATAGAAAGTAGACCCGAAGTCTTGTAATCGTAATCATAATGGTAAATTTGTAAAGCGCCGCTTCAAGGTATAGCCTCATCAGAGGCGCTCACAGCCCGTCCCAGAACTGGGGAATAATACGGCCTTGGTCAATAATAAGCCTATATATCTACTGTAATAATGCTCTAAATAGAGACTGGAAGGCGATGTGCCATTCTGTATTGGGTGTAGGTGAAATATTCTCATTGATTCCGACTGCAAACGTGCATTTTCTATGTGAAATTTACCCACCTCCCATGTATCTTCCCTACTGGTTCCAACTGCATTGCATCCTGAGGAGAAAAACGAGCTCCAGCCTATGGCCCAAGATTTACTGCGCAGTAATGTGCGCGCTTAGTTTATCGGCGAGTTCCCAATAAGCCGTATTCATTAGTTTCATCGTTTTGGCTTGCAGGGTTTACGCGTAACGTTTTGTCGAGTCGCTTTCTCGAACGTCTAACTGCCGCCAGGGCTCGCGTTTTTTCGCGTTTTTCGAGTGCTCTCAGACATCGCTGGAAACCAGCGCGATGGAGGCGCTGGAAGAATACGTGAATGGAGTTTTAAAAACCTATAGAGGGCGTTCAGACCGCCTGCCGAACTGAGGTGGAACGCAAAGCGAAATGTCTAGTGTATCTAAAGTGCAGTTTAAACGCTAGTTTAAGATTTTGTCAGGCAGCCTGGGAGGGCTACCACAAGCGTCCAGACCCCGAAGAGACATATAACCAAAGTTGTTCCATCTCGACTGTTTATTTCGGTGGCCTGGCTGGCACCAGCGGACCAGTTTTCACGCTCAGCATGCACAGATTATGCCCTTATAGGCCTAGCGAGATACGTGTAGGCCTGCTACACCTACATCGAGCACTTGGGAACGGGAAGTTTATATGTGATACCTGACAGACCTATCTGTTCATGGGTCCTACACACGAACCTATGCGCCCAATAGAACGAACTTATGCGAGTAAGGGTATCGTCGGCCATCTAGCGGTCGGTAGGTAGAGTGGGCGTCTTTCAGTCAGGCTTTGCTGTTCGTGCAGTCGGCTGCAACCGACGCTGAGAGACCTGAGGCCGGGCAAAGGACGGCGCCATGGCCGCCGGTCGGACGCTGGTGGTGATGGAGGGTGGACACCCGTGGGGGTTCAGAATCGAGGGGGGCGCGGAAGTGCGGGAACCAATCAGGATAAACAAGGTTAGCCGAAGTTCAGTTTTCTTAATGACCTATTTTGCGTGCTCTAAATTTCCTACTTACAACGGCTTGTAGAGCTTAATTTGCTATTATAGGCAATTTATTTACAATATTAAGATTTATTCTAATAGGGAAACATGCGGCAGTTCAAAAACATGGTGCAGTGAAAGGCTAATGGAAGATTTCACTAATGATAATAATGTAGGTCTATACTCAAAAGTACCTTGTCCAGTATGCTGTATGGTAGGGCAGGGTCGGTATCGGTTTTTAAAGTCGGTGCAAGTTTCGATTTTTATCTTCGATTTATGGTATCTTTAGGTTTTCCGAATACCGACTTCAAAGACGGTTTTCGTTTTTATGAATGTCGTGATATCGGTTCAGTATCAGATAAACCGATCCACTAGGCCTTCTACTGTATAAAGCTTGAGTTCACAGAGGCAGGCAATGCCTGCAGTATTGTAGAACTGGGAAAAGCCTTCACTGTTGAAAATTAGCAGACATGTAAAAATCTCTCCTCTGTCTATCTATCTATCGATCTCTATCTACCTATCCAAGAAATCTATCCACTGCTGAATCTATCCTCTGCTAAATCTATCCATCTATCTATCCATCCATCCATCTATCCATCTACATGTATGTCTATATATCACGAAATCTATCCTCTGCTAAATCTTTCCTCTATCTATCCATCCATCTATCTATCTATCCATCTATAAATCTATCCATCTATATCTATCTATCCAAGAAATCTCTCCTCTGCTAACAGCAGAGGTGTGTTGATGCAGTTATGAGATGGCAAGCTGTGTTATTCAAGCAGTTTTAGATAACAAGCCTCACGAACGGTTTCTTTGGTCATATCAGTTTGCTAATGAAGAAAAATGTAATTATTTATTCATTTTACATATTTGTTATAGCTACAAACTAACTCTAAACAAACAGTCAGGACATTGCTGGGAAATTAAACTCACATTTCCTTAAGTTTGGACTTCATCATTAAAATCCAACATAGCACAAACATGTGAGGTTTTGGAGTTAACAGAATGTCTGTGGAAACAATCAGTCAAAAGCTTTGACCCTGTTCCAAGGAGTCTAGGGGATTTATTTGGACTGTTTTTCATATTGTTGCACAACTGAAATATTGTTGCTATGTCATAATTACAATAATTATGATATTTTGGTGTCTCAGAGTCTTATCGGAATTCTATCTGGATTCTGTAATGGATCATAATTTGATTACAATTTTCACTTGAAGTGACCATCGATTGATGCCTTGGTATTATGATAACAGTGCTACTTAAGTTTTTCGATTAGCTTAGTCGCTGTTGCAACATAGAATTGACTGGGTTATGTTTGCCAGTTTTGCAGCTGACTGTATTTAACTTCCAATCCCATTATTTTCTACCGCTGTTGTGAATAAACATGTCGATCCGTATGTTTCTCTAGGCTCATGCAAGAGGCCTCTTCTTATTTGATCTGAAATTTGATAGGCATATTTTATTTATCGTTGATCATAATTCTGTCAAGTCTTGTCAGCAGTCTCCAGAATTATTTTCGACAGACTTTTTGTCGAAATTTACATCTGTTGGCTGTTTACCAGTGACCTTGACCAAACGGGATAAAAATATATGGAGGTGTGAAGGAAGGGGAATATTGCGTATAGGTGGATCTATTATGGCAAGGCTGAAACTCCGAGCTGTGCCGGCAGTCAGACAGATCTCCTGGAAAAACAGTTAAAATGAGCAGAGATCCAGAAGCACGAAGAGAGACGGACAGAAAGACGGATAGGAGGACATGTAGGTAGAATAGGCAGCAATGCGCATGCGCCGCGATTGCCTGCGGGGTGGGGATGACGGGCGCGGCAGGGGGGATAGAGAGAAGGAGGGAGGAATATGGTGATAAATACGAGATGAAAACAAAAATGTTTAAGTATTGATTCTTTAGCACGAGGGAGCTTTATTTAGAACTGGGTGATATAGAGCTGTGGAGTTTGATGAAACATTGGCCGCATTAGAGATATGTTTTGCGCTGTACAGCCAAAGATATACACAAATAAAAAATACCTGTAGCGTTATGCAAGTATCCGTTTGTGTGCGTGTGTGTTGGTGCGTGCGTGTGTAGTGTTACACAACTTACATGCGGAATGCAACTGCCATCTGGAGGTGCAGCAGTTGACCTAGGTATAGCTAGTTGTTCTGTCTGTCTGTCTGTCTGTCTGTTGTCTGTCTATCTGGTTGGTTGTCTGGTTGTGTCTGTCTGTCTATATGTCTGTCTGTCTGGTTCTGTCTGTCTCTCGGTCTGTCTGTCTGCCTGTCTGGTTGTCTGTCTCTAGTTGTTCTGTCTGTCTGTCTGTCTGTTGTCTGTTGTCTGTCTATCTGGTTGGTTGTCTGGTTGTGTCTGTCTGTCTGTCTGCCTCTCTGCCTGTCTGTCTGTCTGTCTGTTGAGTACCATACTTCCGTTTCTACATCTCCTCCTCAGCATTCAGTTTCCTCAGCAATCCTTTGTGACATTCCAAGAGCATTTTCATGTAGGCCTTTGCTCTTTCTCGGCTAAAAAACTTCAGATTAGTTAGTAATGCAAGACGCCAAAGTTACGCCCTGCGATAAAGTAATTGCTCGTTTATTACCCTCTTTATTTTATTCTGCATTTATTAAGCGCCACTATGTAATGACTCTTCATCAATCGGTGGCGCTGATCAATTGTCAATGAAGGACTTGCTCAAGGTCCCTACACAGTAACCGTCTCAGGGAAAGAGGCTCGATAGTGCTTTCCGCTTTACAAGCCACGCACCCCAACCAAACGACCACTATGCCCCACCTGTGTTTTGACATTGATCTTCAACAGACGTGTTCTAGGGGTTGAAGGATCGTTTAGCTGAAGTGTAAACACCATAATAGTAAAGGAACAACTGGACGACCTTCTTTCCCTGTTGGCTGCCCAAGGGTATTGTTTACATACGTAGTGTAATCTGACACAAGAGGACATTTGTATGGCGGCTTTTCAGGAATCCAATTAAGTAATGCTTATGCAGGTTTGATAAAAAACACATAAGAATGAAAATGAGCAGACTGTTGAAATTTTTTTGCTAAATTTTGCCCCATGGTTGTTGCATTACAAGGTGTCAGTTTGTTGGGTATCAATACTAATTATGAGAGAGATGTATTACCAAGTGATTTTCATAAGGTGTCATTTAAAATTTACGGTTGTATTGTATATGTAGAGAGAGGCAGACACAGACAGACAGACAGACAGAAAGAAAGACAGAAAGAAACACAGACAGAAAGAAAGAAAGACAGACGGAAAGAAACATAGACAAAAACAGAGAGACAGACAGACAGAAAGAAACACAGAAAGAAACAGACAGAAAGAAACACAGAAAGAAACACAGACAGTCAGACAGGCAGGCAGACAGACAGCCAGAGAATGCCCAGATACAACAGATGTAATGTACATTGTACATAGTCTACACTCCTACACCTACTTAAATTGTTCCTTCAAACCTTAGTGTGTTAATTTTAGTTGTGGAGAGATACGTGTCTCGTAGACGAAATGGCGACAACATGCACGTGCTTTAATTTGAAACACCTGGAAACTCTTTTGCATGAAGAAATTCCAATCAGCCAGTCGACAATTGCAGATGCTGTCACAAAGGATCCGACCAACAGAGGCTGATGTATTCCCGCGGCTTCTGTTGCCAAAGGCCTTTGGAGCTGGCCGTTCTTTGAGTAACCGTCCCTCTCTCTTTTGTTCTCCAGGTACTCTGCTGATGATTGCAATCGTGACTCTGCGATGTGCGTGGTGGAAATACCGGCTGCAGGGCTTGAGGTGGTGAAATGTTGCAGCTTTGGCTTTTTATCAGGGTTGTTGACCCCTTTTGATCTTGCGAAACCGTTGATTGCTGTTGAGACAAGTTCTGTGGTCATGTTCTTTGTTTATTCCCAGTGGCTGTAGACTCTCATGAAATAACCACTATTGTTGTAATTGTTATCTAAACAGGTTGTTTCAAGAGCTCTAGTTACTCCTGATCCTTCCTCGTCTGGCGTTGCAATGTTCTCTTTTCCTTGCACATTTTGATGTCTTCGAACTTCTCTTACCTTCTGTTGAGCTTAAATAAATATGGTCATTTATGAATCAATATTTTGTCTGCAGACTTGAATACCGAACTATAGAAATTAAGTGGTGTCAGCTATTAAACTTTCTTATTTTGCTGGAAACTACTATTACTTTAGTGTGGAAGCTGGGACTAACTCTTTACTCTGCTTTACTTTACTATCACTTTTACTTTGGTGTGGAAGCTAGAACTAACTCTAATTGACTTTTACTTTGTTGTGGAAGCTAGGACTAACTCTTTACTCTGCTTTACTTTACTTTCACTTTATTTTTACTTTGTTATGGAAGCTAGGACTAACTATTTATTCTGCTTTACATTACTTTACTTTTACCTTACTTTTACGTTACTTTTACTTTACTTTTACATTGTTGTGGAAGCTAGCACTAACTCTTGTAAAAAAGGTAAATAAGAACTATCCAGACCATGTGGCTCCTTCCTAAGCCACCGCATGTTCCACTTGAGTTGCAGCTTAGGCTTTTTTCGGTTCGGCTCCAGACGTTCTGTGTGGGGGAGGGGCAGATGGCAGAAAGAATAGATTTTTCTGCACATCCAATCCTGCTGTGTCGGTTGGAACTGGAATGCCCAGCAGCTGATTGATGGCAAAGTTTGAATAGCAGTTGAATAACTCTTGATTGATGAGCTTACATTCTCTGGCCCCCACAAGACCCAGTGGATGAGATATTTGATCCGTAGATTTTGGATCTGGTTATGTAACTCCTAATAATTGTGACTGCTAAGTTCATTGTCCTTGACCTTCATCTGGCAGAGGCAGAGATTTTATGAGGTACTGAGAAGGCACTATATTAAGTATCTAGATGCATGCATGCATATATATGTATGTGCATACATACATGTCTACATGCATGATATGTATGTGCATACATACATGTATACATGCATGCATGTCCACATGGATACATATATACGTGCATGCATGCATACATACATATTATTACAAGGAAATGTACATACATACAAGCATACATACATATATACAAAAATGTATTATACATACATAAAATATGTATATACATACATGCTTATATACTTAAACACAAAAATGCATACATATACATACATAAAATACGTATATACATACATGCATATATACTTAAACACAAAACTGCATATATACATGTAATACATATATAGGCCTACATCAGCCTACACTGCTTGCCTGAGCTCAGGAGTCTATCAAGTCGAGTGTATAACTTTGGGTTCTGTTTGTTGGTTCAGAAGGGTTCTTTCCAATGGACCAGATGCATCCGGGTAGAGAGTGTACTTGGCGCACTTTGAGAAACATCAACGTTAATACTCGTATCACTTATTTGGTACTACTTTCCCCCAAGTACTCGGATCTAAAGAGGTTACTGAAGTCCATAGTTGAGATTTAACTTGTGAATGTGCCCAAAAGAGCTTCTGTTATCTTGTTTCTTTGGTACTCTTCAGCTGTTGTCGTGGCAACAATTCGCCACGAGATCCTTCAACCCAAGGAATCTAGCACCTTTTAAGAACCTCACAAGGATCCTTTGTGAGCTTCTTCAAAGGTGCTTTATAAATAACCAGATACATACATGTGATGATTGTTGATAAATGAGAGGTATCCTCTCCTTACCTTACCTTCCCTGGGCTTACCTTGCTTTAGCTTATTTACCTTACCTTACGTTACCTTCTATCAAGTGGATTTTGTGCTGCTACCTTATCAGCATCTCGCTTCTGTAGCTGTAAAGATCGGTCAGTGTAATGTAATATGTAGTACAACTGTTCAGATCTCAGCAGCATTATTTATTAAGGCATGCGTCTATTTGCCAAAGCTTCGAGATCAAGTCAACGGTATAGTAATTATTAAATTATTAAATTAAGTTATTAAATGGAGGAGTGGCAAGTTAAACTTACTGTAGTTGTGGAGATTTATGATTCGAGAGAGACTGGAGCAAGTGGAGCCAGTGCAACTTTGACTACACTCATGAATAAATACATACATACATACATACATACACATATAGATTCATGCATACACATATGTACATGCATACATACATACATACATGCATACATACACAAATACATACACACATGTACATACATATGTACATACATAGTTTATAAACATCTGTAAACATTCATAAACAACTACAATGTTTGGCACTGATAAGTTGACTGTTGGGTTAAGATAGGGATTCATGTGCGGAATTGAGAGATTAAGAACCGCTATGTCGAAATGTGCTGCGTTAACGTCTCATTTGATTACAGTACTTGCATTTCTTCTCAAATTCCGAACCGTTTAGGGTCAAAGCTTAATAGTCATCTACCTTCCTGATAAGTATTGCATAAATTTCAACTTAGCTGACCTTTGCTGATAACCTTTGTTCCAGTAAAGTGACATTTCTCATTTGGATTTCTCACCTAACTATCAGGATACTATCTGCATGCAGAGTAATTATAAATGTATACATATATACGTATGTATGTAAGTACATACATGCATGCATGCATACATTCAATTACAATGTGTTATGCTTACGACGATACTGATGCTCAGTTGATGAATATATTTTCTGCACCTTGTTACAGTCGCTGGCTCGAGGGTTTTTTGCCCCTGGGTTATCAGATCTTTAGGCTGATTGGGTGAAATATTGAATTTATGTAACATGTTGCTAGCGTCATTGCACTTGCGTAAATGCGAGCGTTGGAATGCAGGACCGAGCCGCCTACGTTGCGCAAGAACACGCAAATCTTAGCCATCACGTTGTTTACACGTATGTGAGATTATATGCCAATTTGCAACTTCCATTTGGACCATGCTTCTACTTTCGTTGAGTGTAACTAGATGATTGCATCACTGGCTAAACATATTGTCTGAATTTCACATCTGATGTGAAACATATTGCATTGTTCGGCACTTTCTGTGCTGAAAAGACCCAGTATTTATATCATGATGAAAGTGATTTAGACCATGTGGTGTTGCAGATGCAATTTCTTTACGGGTCAAATGGTAGAGTAGTAATGGCAGAACCTTTTGCCATTGCGTTGTAGGGTACAACTTTTGTGGTACTGCGTTGCTGTGCCATAAAATCTCTCCCTGGGTGAAGTTTTATCCACTGTTGAGACTGCGTATGCTGAAGGAAGCTTTAACCTCTCTCATAACACCTATGTAGGATTCTTCAGTTCCCGCAGTGAATGTAAGTAAAGTAAGTAAGTAAGTAATTTGAATGTGCGGTGTTCAGGGAACCAGTTCTTTCTGATGATGGCATGACAGAGTCTAGTAACACACCACAGATTCATTCGTCAGGATATACATTTCTGGATATTTGTATAGTTCCTTTTAGAATGTAATGTAACATAACAAGACATGTATATGGTGCCCTTCAGCAAACTCCCAAAGAATCTTCTAGAGGCACTAAACAAAGAGGATAGAAAAGATTCAGTTGTTGGTAGATTTGTAGGTGTGATGACATGGTTGAAGTGCTTGTGTGTGGACCCACTACTCTGGATAGACAAAATAAATGAAAACATAAGAAGCCTTAGACTAAACAAGAGAAAAGCACTAGATTTGACTGAATGACCAAAAAGAATGGCGGTCTTTTGTTTGCACACATTGCCACCAAAAAGCTGGCGTCAGCTGACGATGATGAAGACGACGATTTTGAAGATGAGTATGTTGACCACGATGATGTTCATGATGTTGACAGTAACAATGGTAATGATAATGAAGATGATGATGGCCATGCAGCCAATATGTTTAGCCACTGATGCAATCATCTAATTATGCTCAATGAAAGTAGAAGCATGGTTCAAATGGAAGTTGCAAATCGAACATCAGATGGCGTATAATCGCGCATACATGTAAACAACATGATGGCTAAGATGTGCGTGCGCTTGTGCAGTGGTGTTGAAAACATGTGGATGTACATAAGAAACATAGGAAACTCTTATGGCAATGGTCATGGTTATGACGACGACGACAATGATGATGATGACGTCGACAATAATGATGAAGATGATGATGACGACGACTACGATGGTAATGTATTTGGATCTAGTTCATGCTGAAAACTCCTAGCTTTCTCATTGGATCTAAGCAGGAATTCTGGTATGTTCACCAGCTGCCTTATTAGATGGTGCTAAGTGAAGGTGCCTTAACACCTTCAAATAACACCCTCATGCACCACGTACAGGTTTTAATTTGCGATGGACCAGCCGTGGAGTTGTACCTTGGCTTGCTAGACACCTGTTCAGATTTCGAGACTCTTTGACGGTGCTTCTATTTGAGGTTTCAACATTAGGATGGCCGACGGTGGAAAGAAAATAATTTTAAACGGCGGAACGCTGGTTCCATCTCGGTTGCTGCAGAGACTGTTTTTAATTTAACCGCACGATTTATCAGCCATCCTTCATCTGGGATGTGGACTTGGTTTAGGTTTTCCATCTTCCCTGCTTCTGCTGCTGCGGCTGATGTTGCAGAGGCTGCAGAGTGAGAGATGCGCGGAGGATGGCGCTTGCTGGAAAGGTGAAGGGGGAGTTGTAACGGGCTGATTAACTTGCTGCAGAACACCGAAACAGATGCCCGACTGCTGCTGCTGCTGCTGCTGCTGCTGAAACCCGTAGACTTTTGCTGCGCAGCTGCAAACGAGGACGCGGATGCCAGCAATGAGCATGCCTTCCAAATCAGCTCGCTGAAAAAAGTGATTTCTGCAGCCTAAGCAAACAAATAAATATGAATAACATATACATATATAAAAATGCATATGTATATTAGCATATACATATGAATACCTTATATGTTGTTCGAATCTGTATATGAATATCTTTATATGTTATTTTAATCTGTGTGCAAGACATTATAAATATTCTATACTGATATATATATATATACCGAATATGGAATATACAGTTATTTTTGTATTTATGTAAATAAATACGTATTTATGTAAATTCATATGTGTGTGCAATATTATATTCTATACAATATACTTGTATAGTGTACACAGTGCATTCATAATACAAATATATGGGTGGCCATGCCATATGAGTGTATTTAGGAATTCAGAGCTACACAATAGGTTTAATGGACTATATCCAGTTTCACCTGGGGCAGCTGGTTGCTTGAAAAAGCCTACCAGATTAGCAGAGTCCTCTGGGTTAGTGTGGTGGTCGAACAACAATGAATACCTCTCTCTTCAGTGTCGAGGGTTCAAATGTAGTTCCACTTTGCCAGATTTTATGGTTGATGTTGAGCTATGTATTGTTTTGTTGTTTGATTCCATGTTGATTTGAAGTAAAGTACCATACCTATAAGATAAAAATGTCTACTTGAACTTACTTTTTCCTACCCTACCATAACTATTCTTACTTTTTCCAGTACCTTATGCCTTACTTCACCTTACCTTACCTTACCTTCCTTTAACTTACCTTACCTTGTCTTGCCTTGCCTTACCTTACCTTACCTTCCTTTACCTTATCGTACCTTAGCCAAGTACTAAGCCGAATGTCAACTTCTTTCAGTTACCTGTGAAGGAATGTGACTGTATTACCTTCACCGTCATGTATACCATTTGTACAAGGGATATTATATACATATTTATGTGTATAGATATGTATAGCAAGATTGATGGAGAAACATTGGCTCAGGCAGTAATTAGCCCAATGCTTTAATGTTCAGGAGAGACTGACTGAGACCCCAGCATCTGCGCATTTTCTGAAACTATCTTCCACCTGTTGGCTAATGCTCTCGTTATGGAATCGTATCGTTTGAACCCATTTGTGCACTGTTTTAATTTATGGCTGTTTTGGCAGGTGCTTGTCGGAGGAAAGGCTTACTGCAACGGCATCGAGGTGGGAGACGTACTTAGTAGTATAAACGGCGAGAACGCAAGCAACATGACGATCAGCCGAGCCAGGCATCTCATCCGAGCCTCGGACGACCTTCTCGTTCTCGAAGTGACCAGGTCGATCGGTCGTTGAAACTGTAATCGTAACTGTAGCAGAACATTTACTTATATCCCCTCTTAGGAATCACTCAGAGATAAGACGTATCATCCCTGTGCAAGGTGACCTGGTTTTCCTACCATTCTGAACTTCCATGGTGAAGCATCGAAGCTTTGATGTGGCAAGTTCAACATCTGGAATAAGTTGCTTAGCAACGTGCAATATGAGCTTTTCTGCCTCTATTCCGCAAGTGCACAAAAAATCAGTTTGTTCGAACGTGGTTTTGTGTTGTCAGATCAGGAGCGCCTCTGATGAATCTGTTTCGAATATAAATCTGATTATGATTACAGCTGCAATATTACGTCTGTTATTCTTGAAGAAAGATTAACATTCAGATTCAGAATCTGTTGCTGTCCACTACCGTAATCATTATTATTTTAGCATCATCGTCTTAAGCATTCTCTTCATCCTCCATGTTCTTCTTCCTTCTGTGAATCCTCACATGCATCCTCAACATAAAATTCAGTCTCAGATTCGCATTTCTGTGTGACTGTACACGCACATAAAAATTTTCATAATAATAATAATCAGTATCATTGGTTTTAAACTGAATTGAAGAGAGAGGACTGAAAACTAAAATTAATTAAATGACTTGATGAGATTAAAATGAGTTTGATCATTTCAGGCCAAGCAGAGAGTTCATGAGGATTCCCGAAATTCGAGTCATCAGTCCCCACGAAAATCAAAACATGAATGGCACAAGTTTTCAGTGGGGACCAAATGAAGGTTCATCATTCACTCATTCATTCATTCATTCATTCAAAGCATTTATGTAGCACTCCTTTTATGATATATCCTAAGAGGTACTCCCATGAAGCCCAGCCCTTGCAAAAGAGAACAGTTTTGAAATGTTAATAAAAGGTACATTTAGTTTCCCTGGCCAGAAAGACACACAGACCCCAAGGGAGACTATTCATCATTTTCATAATCTACATATTTTCCCTATGTATTTATGTATAAGAACATTCGTACAGCACCTTAAAGAACCTCTCCAAGATGTTGAAGCATGCATGGCTAGCTGACAGATCTAAAAAGGTTTGCCATAAGAGTTTCCTATGTTTCTTATGTATACCCACATGTTTTCAACACCATTTAGGAACTTTTCATAATCACTGAATCATGGCTGTCTGACTTGAAAGGTTTAATTTATGACAGGTGGCCTTGAACTGTATGTTTAAACCTGGCTTCTTTAGCGGATTATGATTTTGACTGCGATTTCACTTGAAGCAAGCATCAACTGATGTTTAACATATTATGATAACAGTGCTACAAAAGTCATTAGATAAAATAAGATATGTTTCTGTATGAATGTACTTGTTTTTTTCTAAAAGCTGTGTAGCCTTCTGATCTAATCTAATGACTTCTGTAGCACCGTTATCATAATGCGAAAGGCATCAGTTGATGGCTGCTTCAAGTGAAATCATAACCAAAATCATGATCCATTGGAGAAGCCAGGTTGAATTTCTATTGATATTTAGTGAGTTTGTTGGATAAGACCTTCCTCCACATCTGACTGCTTAAATGGGCTCCACTCCATTTTGGAGATCTCTTATTTTTAGTAGGTAGCATGCTGGTCTGTCATCCCTGAGATTGGAGTTCAAATTCCCCTCACAGGCTGATACTTGCTGTAATCTATATGATGGTTTAAGACATCGCCTTTGAAGTAGAAGAGTTTAAGTCTGTTGGGAGTGCAAAAGAATCCCCTTCTGTGGAGTCTAGCATATTGTTTTAGTCTCCAGTGTTTTTCTTTTGGTCGGTTTAGAGGACTAAGGTCTGTGGCTGTAAATATCCACAGTTGTGAAACGATCTTTGAAACGTTGTTTTTAGTGCCTGGCTCTAAACGAAATCTGGTAAACACAGACAAGGTCAGTGCGAGGTCAATGTCCTCAGAAAGTTCCCCTCAGAGAGTGATTTCAAAGGTGCCACCTGTTCCACCACCAAAGCCACCGAGGCAACTGCCTCTCAGTCAGTATTTTTCTTACTTATTTGTGTTTCATTATAGTTGTTTCATATATTTCCTTACAGTACTGCTATTGAATGACCTCCATTTCCATTCCCCATTTTTGCCTTCATCCTCCTGCCATCTCTGTCTCCCTCCCTCCTTCCTTCCTTTTTCTTTCTTCCATTCCTCTTTCCTTCCTTCCTTCATTCCTTCATTCCTTTATTCATTCCTTCCTTCCTTCTTCCTTCCTTTCTTTTCTTCCTTCCTTCGTTCCATCCTTGCTTCCTTCCTTGCTTCCTTCGTTTGGTCGTTCCTTCCTTCCTTCCGTCTTTCCTTCCTTCCGTCTTTCCTTCCTTCCGTCTTTCCTTCCTTCCGTCTTTCCTTCCTTCCTTCCTTCCTTCCTTCCTTCCTTCCTTCCTTCCTTCCTTCCTTTCTTCCTTCCTTCCTTCCTTCCTTCCATCCTTCCTTCCTTCCTTCCCTCCTTCCTTTCTTCCTTCCTTCCTTCGTCTGTCCTATACTCCATCCATCCACCCACTCACGCTGCCTGCCAATATGTATCCCTCCATCTGTTTCTTTCATCACCCTGTCTGTCTTTAGTATTCCTCCCGTGCCGCATAATTCCATCTTCCCTCTCAGATCTTCGTTTTTAAAAAACACCTCCTTGCGTCCTTCTAAACAGACTTATTTTGGTTGCAGAGGCGGACTTGTTTACCAAGAACAGCTCTTGTTTTGCAGTAGCTTTTCTAAAGGTGGAGTCACAGAATCTGACATTTTTCGTTTCAATCTGTTCTTTATCCGTTGTGTCTTTTCTGCCCTCTGTTCGGAATTTTCTGATAATCCATGGACAGAAGGTTTGCCGTAAGACTTCTGCTAATCTACCTAAACGGTTTATCGGCCTCGGGTGTTAAAGTCAGATGGCAACGTAAGAAACATTGGGCTGTGTTTTGTTTAGCTTTCCAAGTGGGTGTGGTGCCAAATTGGTTCCAGGGCGAAGGCGGTTCCGAGGCCACCCAATTTTGGCGCAACATAATGAGGCGAATTCTAAAATATTCTGTTGGCATGATAGCAATTTTTATATATCGGAAAAAAGTGGTTAATAAGTGGGAACTAAGAAACCCAATGAGTCACTCAGGTGGTCTGTAGTTATGCAGTTGAGATTAGAACCAAACATGATTTTGATGAATTAATCAGTGCCAAAGGTATTAACAGAACTGTTCTATTTTTATAAACAAATTTGGGAAACAATCAAAATATTTTGGGAAACGGTTTTGCCTGGGCCTCATTTGGCTTCACACCCGTTGAACTAAAATGACCTGACTCTCATTACGCCCACCCTCTTAAGGCGCTTGCTTATACACCTGACCTTCCTCTTTCCTTGCTCTATTATGTTGCTCCTAACTGCCTCTTATCTGCCCCAGAGGCTGTTTTTTACTGCTTATGTTTCTCATTAGTTTTGATAAGACTGGGGCTCATGAGCTGACGTTCTGTTAATGGGGTAAATGTTTGAAAAGCACTGTGTTGTGCCTTTCTGGAAAATGTGCTTGCTAATATCTACCAACTTTTTGTGTTCCTGCTTCTATGCATTTGGGACAAATTGTGACTTTTTATATCTGTCTGTATTAGAGGTCTATACAGATATATTTAATTAACCTATTAAAGCATTTATGGTACTTTAAAGCAGTCTTAATTGGTGTTAACTTGTTTTTCTTGAATTTCTTTGATTAACTAACATGTTACATGTGTGTAAACTTTATTATTATTATTATTATTATTATTATTATTTGTATTACTTTAGGCCATTGTGTAAAGTACATGGTTATGTATAGCTAATGGTGCAACATGTCACACAGCTCCTCACCATCAAGCATATATATAGTGTCACATAAATGCCATTTAAAAGGAGCAATATAAATGCCATTTCAAAGGTGCTGTATAAATGCCTGAAAAATTACTTTTCCATTACGTTGTTTCTTGCATACTGATTTCTTTGAACTCTGTTGATGAATGAAATCAGCAGCAGCAGCAGCAGCAGCAAGAAATCCTCTACACCAGATGCAAACTAACTCCCCAAAACAAGCATCGACTTACACCTATCCTGTTTCACCATCTCACGCAGTTCCTCCAGTGGGTCACAGCAGAAGCACAGCCGGTCCTACTGGTAATGCATCAGTAACTGATGGTGGAGCCTATTCTAGCGGATCACAGCCAGGTGAGCTCTGCCCGACATATGTAATTCCTCTAGTAAACAGACGGTGCTCGGTTTCACTAGCATCTGTTCGTCTTCCTTGTTTGATTTCAGTTTGAACATGTGATAGATATTGATTCAAAAGTGTAATTGAAACAGCTCCATGTGTTTTAATTTGAATCAAATAAAATTTCTATAGAGCAAATGACACTTTTGAACTAAATACAATGTACTTCCATAAAATATTTGTAGAACATTTCGCAGGCAGCTCAAACAAAATTATTTATTATAGTAAGAAACTCAGTTAAATAATCATATCTGATAAATAATCTGGAATCCTCTTTAGCACAACAACAGCAGTGAATCAGGCTTTATTCAGTAGTCACTGAAGCGTAAAACTGACGGGCTAATCTAATCTAATCTAAATGGATCTGAACTATAAATAAATCTATAAGCACTTATATAGCGCCGTTATCATAATGCACTAAAAGACATCATTCGATGGCTGTTTTTTTGATGGCACTGTAGTGAAATCTCGTAATCCATTCAAGAAGTCAGGCAGGTACAGTGAAATTTGGAGGCAGTCCTCTAAAAAATCCAGCAGACAATGCGTTAAGTTTTTACACATAGATATTGTTTCTTTCCTTTTTTGTTATATCATATCCACAGAAGTTTAAATTGTACGGCATAATTAAACTGCTAATTATTAAGGCATAGATATTATTATGATTATGATTATTATTATTATTGTTGTTGTTTGCATTTATTATGCACACAAGGTCAGTAAATCTGAATCTGAGGTGTGAAGCAGTTGTAAGTGAAAGACTTGCTCAAGGTCCCTGCAAAGTAAACGTCTAAGGGGAGAATCGAATCCGTACTCTCCGCATTGCAAGCCGAACGCTCTATCCAGTCGGCTTCCATGCCCCATATTAGCAATCTATTGCAGCATTGTCAAAGTGATTGGAGATCAATCATTCTTTCGAGTATTATTGATTTAGTCTGTTGATTTTTTCAACACATTAGCAAAGTCTATGTACAGAATTTTATGCATGCTGCTTTACACAACAATTGTTTTCATGCCTAATTATCATATTTTCTGTGCAGGTCGGCAAGTCACAAGGAGCTCAACCCCAGTGCCTCGTAATCCTAACTATCCCGCCAAGTGGACATTCACTGTTTATAGTCCACCTTCCATTCCGAAATCTGGCGAAATTCAGACCCAGAGACGGAACACAGAACCTGCCCCCGTCAAACCAGATGGACCGAGTGGACAGCTGCTTCATGGAAAACTCGGAATTGTCAACAACGAACCCTTATGGACCAGGAAAACAGATCCACCGGGGGCAAAAGAGTTTCGACAGAGAACCACGGGTACTGGCGCTGTAGAAAAAGGCCTTTCCAGCACCGCTGTCGTCCTTCCGCTTTCTTCCACATTCAGGACACCTGTTTCGGAAAATCAGTTTACAGCAGGGAATCAGTATTTTGAGGAGAACCCATATGACCTGCTGCCAAATCAGAAGATGTTTGATGTTCAAGGTACCATATGTTAATAAATAGCAATAATAATAATAATAGTTAATAATAATTATAATAACAACAGCAACAACAACAAAACAACTATAATAATACTAAGAGTTATAATAATAAATAATATTTATTATAATACTAATGTGAACTGTTGCCAAATCAATATTTAAAGTACTATTAAAAAAATAATTATCCTTAATAACAGTGGTAGATTCAATAATGTTAATATGATCTGTTGTCATATGAGCAGATCTTCAATATTCAAGGCACTATTAATCAATAATTATGGCAAAATTAATAGATATGCTAATATCATTAGGTTCAGCTAAAAGCAGTTTAGGATTCTTCTCGTGAAAATATGTCTAATTGTTTATAATGTCTGAATGTTTTCCTCACAGCTGTCGTAGTTGTAATTGCAAACTCGAGATTTCTGCAGTGCCCAACAAAAGCTAAGTTGCTTATTCAAAGGCGCTCAGTCAAAACAAAATCGATAGGCAAGAAGGATTCACTACCAGGTTAAGATCCAAGAATCAGGCAGGCAGGCAGGCAGGCAGGCAGGCAGGCAGGCAGGCAGGCAGGCAGGCAGGCAGGCAGGCAGGCAGGCAGGCAGGCAGGCAGGCAGGCAGGCAGGCAGGCAGGCATTTACAATGGGTGGTGTTTGGAATTGAATCTAGCTATGCCTTTTAGTTTAATTCATTTCAATTTGTGCACACTGGTTGTTTACTGGACGAATTAAAATATCTTGAGCATTATAACTTCAAAGAAATGCCGCGTTATTTCAGCCGTTTGACCTTAAGATTCCAGGACAGAATAAATTGTTTTAGGGCTTTGCTAACTGGTCGACTGGTGGAGGGTTGGTATGGTTGGATGGGCGGCTGCCTGGCTGGGTGGTTAGCTCAGACCATTAGTGGCTATCTTGCCACGGGCATTTCTAGTGGAATTAGGTCAATCAGCTTGCTTACTGCCATCATGCCATGCACATGGTCTGATGTGTGACTGAGTGTTTTGCAGTTTATCATTTGGATGAATAACCAGTTATTTAATGTCAATTGTTTCCTGTGGGCGATTGACTGTAATTGGTAAAGTAATAATATATACCAACCACGGACAGGCACTGGCATAAACAGTTCTGATTTACTTGCAGTTTGGACCAATTATTTTAGCCGAGGTCAGTAGGAAAATGCTGCGGATAGCTGGAAATTGCTGTTGGTGTTAATTTGTAGTATGCCAGAATTTGTGCCTCAGATTCAGATTAACTGACGTTGTATGTATGATGAATGTTTGAAATAGATGAATATATTTATGATTTATGCATTGGCTGAGAAACTTATTTTGTATTGTGCCAGGGCAAAATAAGTCATCAGTTCACCTCGAAAACTCCTACAACAATAGAAACTTGGGAACTCCAATGTCAGCGTAAGTACGTGCTTATGGAGAAGAGTTAAAACTGTACAAATTTTTCCAGTCGATGTCAACGGCCTTTGATGCCATAAGATGTCATTAAACATTGGAAACTACTACTACTACTACTACTACTACTACTACTACTACTACTACTACTACTACTACTACTACTACTACTACTACTACTACTACTACTACTACTACTACTACTACTAATATTCGAAATTTGACCCAGCTTCTCCAACAGTATATGATTCTTGACTGTGATTTTGACTTCAAGTGACCATCGATTGATGCCTTGAGCATTATGCTAATGGCGCTATAGAAGTCATCAGATTAGATCCTACTACTACACCTCACTCTGACTACAAATCATTAAAGACAAAACAATTTTTAATCAGAATTGCCTTGCTGAATTATCTTTTAAATGTTAAATGTAAATATATTTAGAGTTTGAAATTTCAATGAGCAAGTTACACTTTGCAGCATTAGTTGTAAATTATCATTATAATTAGAAGCTGTTACTCATTGATTGTAATTTTAATAAATTGTGTGAATTTGCTGTATTTCAATACTAAAGTTACACTCTGCCTATAGCATTAATTGTAAATTAGCATTGTAATTAGAAAATATTACTCATTGATTGTAATTTTAATAAATTAAGCGATATTGCTTCACGGTTACAGCTGCGACTTATTTGTGTTTTCGTAGGTCACAGCTTGACAAACGTTGGCCAAAGAAAATAGAAGATTATGAAACCGGTTATCATTCATCTGCCTCACATGATGAGGTAATTTTTTCAAATTTCAGGAAACACATTTATTGATTGTCACATTATAAGTTACTAATATTGGGTCAGAAATTGAAAACTATCTGGTGAATCAAAAAAAACGCGCTTGTACGAGTTCAGAAAGAAACATTGTATGGCAAAGCCATCAAACTAAATGAAAGTGTAATTGTCCATTAGCACATAAAAATAAAATTAAGAGATTTTGAATTGATAGTAAAATTGAGTTGTTATTTAAACAGTGCATATTTCTTTGTTTAAACAAGTTTAATATCGGAGTTTTTCTTTATTTCAGTTTGCGGACTATGACTTTCTTCCCCAGAAACCATCGTGTCAGAATAATTTGTAAGTAGTTTGTGAAGATGGGAAAAGTGTTTTAATTAACTGGTAGTCGGAATAAATTATCAGTGTCATTTTAGAGAAGAAGAGGAGCAGGAAGAGGAGGAGGAGGAGTAGGAAGAGGAGGAGAAAAAGATGAAGAAGAGGAGGATGAGATGAGGAGGAGAGGAAGATTTTGTTTTGACTGAGCGCCTGTGAATAAGCTGTTCCCTGTGACATGGCTTTCATTGGGCACTGTAGAAATCTCGGAATTACTATTACTATAGCTCTTTATTCTGACTTCCGATTGGCCCCACCCAAGTGTGGCAGTGGCCGAGTTAATGTTGAAACAGTTTTTGAAACAACTTCCTGAAGGTTTGCAAAAATGCATATTTAACAGAAATGTTACCACACATTATTACTTCCTTTACGATTGTTTTCTTTGCGTAAGTAGTTTTCCTAAGCTATGTAAAATTTACATATATTTTTGAAGTTACCTAATGGAATGCGTTTATTAATAAATATTTATTTCCTGATTGATTGCTTAATTAATTGACAGAAGGACTAGTCCAAGAGAACACAATGTCCTTGGATATCGAACCGTGGGCAAAGATTGGATCGTAGGACAGCGAGGTTATTCAGCGTCTTCTGGTTAGCTGTGATTGATTCATCCTTTACTAATTAGGAGGCTGGAATACTGTTAAAACTACTAAAAAACTACGTGTAAAATGTCTGCAGTAGGCTCAAAATGACAGTATTTCATTTTTCTGATAAAGTAGAAGTGTCTTTTAAGTTGTTGTGCTACTTATGGCAGCCACAACAAGCATTATACTTTGGTTGAGTTATAAATGAGGCTGTTTTCCAAAGCACTTTTAAGAGGTACTTACATAACAGGCATGTGGCATGTTAACAAATGCTTATTCAGTTACTCACCCACTCACTCACTCCACTCACTCACTTTCTTAATCACTTTCTTACTCACTCACTCACTTTCTTACTCACTCACTTTCTTACTCACTCACTTTCTTACTCACTCACTTTATTTCTTACTCACTCACTTTCTTACTCACTCGCTTGCTCACTCAATCACTCACTTATTTACTATAATAAGTGTCTTGATAACAGGATACAAACATAGAAAGTAGAAGTTGGTTTAGGGTCCTTGACTGTATAAAACTGTTGCATCTTGGTTGCATCAGTCCGTGTTGTGTATATAGGCAGACGGAATGATGGGTTTATGACAAGGCAGAAGCTGGATGAAGAGAATCTCAGAAGAAAGCTGGAAATCGTAAGAATCTTTTCGACAGGCGTATTAAAAAGAAATGGTTTATTCTCAGTAAAGTCAGTTAATTAGTCAGGTGCTCAGTTTTCTTGTCTTATTCTGGTAAGTTTTTGTCAAAATAATATATGAAATTTTTTGCATTTTCTTCCTTTTTTTGCAGTTTTGTTCTTTGGGAGCTTTTTCCTGAAGCTGAAGGATCCTATGACTGAGGAACAAATTGATTAAGAATAATGAAACGGCTATTGAGTAATGAACTTATCTTACCCTGAAAACTATCCTCCCACGACGTCATTCAGTTTTTGGAAATTTTTCATAGTAGTATAGTTTTTGTAAAACGTTTTCTAGTTCTCAGTCATTCCATATGAGACTTGTTTTGGCTGATTTTTGGGAGTGTGACTGTAAATTAGGAGAGGGTGATTGCAGAGGAGAAACTTGTTTTTGGCTGATTTTGGGAGTGTGACTGTAAATTAGGAGAGGGTGATTGCAGAGGAGAAACTTGTTTTTGGCTGATTTTTGGGAGTGTGACTCTGTGAATTAGGAGAGGGTGATCGCCGAAGAGAAACGCAGACGACACCTCAAGGACATGTCGGCCGACACAGCCCGGCGGCATTCAGACTATTTCACGTGAGCCACCAATTACAATAACACATGTTTCTGTTTGTTTATCAATAGGCAAGGAATACTTGGATCATGTGTCAAAGGAAAGCATTGTGAAAGATAAAATTAACTTACGTTTTTAATATCTTTTCAGTCAATACAGAGATTGCTTAATATAAGAATATGAAACAATGATTGGAAATCAATAGCATTAGTCCATGTCCTTGTCCTTTCGTACTTATTAATTGTTTAATGATGTCCTAACTTTACAATTACGAAACTTTAACATGTCTTTTATTTACAAATTAATAATTTTATAATTATTTTATTTTATTTTTAATTTTATGGGTAATTTAAGTTGTACATTTAAACAGTAGTCTCCATATATATACAGTTTTATTTCTTTACTGCTGCTTATCAAAATAACAGTAATCAAGTAATCAGTGTTTGCTTTAAGTTATTATTCATAATATTCGCGAGATAACGTCAGCATTATATACAGCATTATACTTCTGCTATCGTTTCGTGCAAGGGTCACTGTTGGTGATAGAACTCAGTGAGATCGTTGTTTAAAGACGTTCTTATTTCCCAGGGGTTCTCATGCTGGAAGCGCCTCTGAATAGTTTGTCCTGTAAGAAGCGTTATGTAAGTTATCAAATACAATACAATACAATGTCACCTTTCCAGAACAGGCTAAATGGACCAGCGACTATGCACGCTTCTAAGACTGTTGTTGTGTAGATGTCTTGACAAGTGTTAATAATAATTAACAATTTATATAGCGCCGTAGCACAGCCGAGGCCGAAGAAAAGGGCGCTGTACATGGGTTAAAAAACAAAAATCAACTACAGTCATAAGATATCCTAAAAAGATGTCTTGAGTCGTGACTTGAATGTGTCCAGGGATGGGGCATTCGTCACATTCTCAGGAAGACTGTTCCACGCAGTGGGTCCGGCGACAGTGAAGGAACGTTCGCCAAACTTCGTGGAAGACTGCGGGACATGCAGTTGATTCCGTTTTGTTTAAATAAAGAGTCACAAGATGGCGTGGTGTAGGCTGAGAGGATTTCTGTTTCTCTTTTTCAGTCCTTTGCAGAGGTCTTCCATTCTGATGGACCGTTTCAGCTATGACGAAGTTGCTGATACTCTGGCTCGACCCGTCAAAAGGGTGCACACAAAAATAAGAGGAAAAGCTCGTGCACTGCACACTTTCAGAGCTCAGAGCAACAGGTATGGTATGCTTACATACCTATTATACAATCAGTTAGTTCAAATGTGGAACAGATTACGTTTGGCGAACAGTAGGGTGCATTCCATGTGTGCACGTAGTACACACTGAGCGGACTGAGCGAACACTGAGCAACCTTGGAACATGAGCAGAGTGTATTTGAGCCACTCGAAGTACATTCGTCTAGGTAGACCCTGGTCAACAGATTGCCTCCAGGTGGGATATTATCCATGTGTATGCATGTGTGTATGTATGTATGTACGTATGTACATATTGAAATACTTATATAGCGCTTTATGAGCACCTCTTAAAAGTGATGGGAATACATGAATATACAGACTTTCTCTACATTACTGTTAGAAGTCTGTTTAGAAGCTTGACCAGCATTTTAGAAAAGATTGCGACTTCACGTTGCATGAAGAATAAAGGGCCATCTTCTGATGCCTTGAGCATTATGATAACGGCGCTGTAGAAGTCATTAGATTACATTACGTGACGCCTTTTTGATTTATCTGGTTTCTCTTGAAGAGAGCTTCCGTTCAAGAGGAACGACATCATCTATATTCTGCGTCAGGTCGACAAGAATTGGTTTGAAGGAGAACGCCATGGAATGGTCGGAATATTTCCAATTACGTATGTCGAGGTATCTCTGCCATTCTCACGAAGTCTTGTTTCACAGTATTAGCTGGTTTATAGGAAGTACCCTGTTGTTAGATTGTCATGGTTCTGCTTGCACCATGACTGAATGATCCTTCCCTCTGAGAAGCACAACTCTGCGGAGTTTCTGTTGAAGCATGTCATTGTAATTGTAATCGTAAGCTCGAGATTTCTACAGCACCCACTGGTGGATAAGTCGCGGGAACTAGCTTATTCACAGGCATTCAGTCAAAACAAAATTGATAGACAGGAAAGGGTTCAGTTCCAGGTCAGTATCCAAGAGTCAGGCAGGCTGACAGTCAGACGGCTATGGTGTTACCTTTGCTTTTGACTGCTGTGAAAGAAGGAGACGGCTAATATTTGAACAACAACACAAATTTAAATTTCATTTGACAAAACCTAAACTTTTCTGGAGATACTTCTACCGTTTCATAAGTCTTGTTACAAGCATTTTCAAACTTCAGGTGATTATCAGGTTTCGCTGCCTTCACATGAGTAAATGTAGTTGTGATATGATGAGTTCTGTTTTGTTGTTACCAAAGGTTTTAACATCCTTAGACCAAGCGAGAGCAACTGCGGAGTTGCGTGAGGGTACTGCTACCGCAATCTACAACTTCATGGCTCAGACTGAACTGGAATTGCCACTGAGGAAGGCAAGTTCACTTGTCTTGTCTTCAGCCATCCTTGAGCCGAGGATTGGCTGCACCACGGACAATTTGTGCCATCTTCGTCTGTCCCTTGTCTCCTGTAATAACTGGTCAAACGATAATTCAGTCCATGACTTGATGTTGTCAGTTCATGTCATCTTGGGTCTTTCCCGAGCTCAGGATTCAGGAATTGTGCCGCAGATGATCTCTTTCTCTAAGCAGTCCAAACAAACTAAGCTACCGTAATTGTAATTGGAATTTTGTATAGTGCCATGTCAGAGGAACCCCTTCGTCTGCTTGCTTTTAGGCTTTCAGTAGTGTGGCAGGAAAGCCATTGTTTATCAGGGAACAAAAGCCTGCTGAGGTACAGGATATAACTCGGCAAATAGTACATTTGTTCGCTAGAGGCACAGTTCTGAAGCTAAAAAAAGATGTTAGTTGGAAGACATCACTGTGGCAATGAGCAATGTGTTAAAAAAGTAGTAATTGTAAAATATATGTTTCTTTTGCACCAGACAAATGCAAACAACGTGTAAGTACCATTCCTCACTTATGGCAAAGCTGCTAAGTGTCTAGCTCAAGTTTTGGGTTGAAAATTTTTTTAGTTTCTTCCCTAAGCTAGCCATTACATTGCTTGAGTCTTTCTCATTAAATTATCCAAGAAAAACAAAGACTAAAGAGAAACTGCTTTATTTTCTCTTTCAGGGTGATGTGGTTACGCTGATACGAAGGGTTGACAAAAACTGGTATGAGGGTCGGTTGGGTAGACGCCAGGGAATATTTCCAGTCAGCTATGTTGATACGCACAGAGAACCAGAAACTCCGATGGTCACTCCTATGTCATCTCATGCACCAACACCATTACCAGGTATCATATTCGTAATCGTAATTTGAGATTTATAAAGCGCCTCTTAGAGGATAAACTCAACAGAGGTGCTTCCGACCCGAAAAGTAAAATCACTGTCGAACAGTACAGTCTTCAGGCGCCTGCGGAACACTGAGAGAGGGAGAGAAAGGAGCTCAAGTCGCAATTCTCGAGGGAGACGATTCCAGCAAGTGGGACCAACGTAGGCGAAGCTTCTGGACTGAGCCGCAGCGGTCCGCATGCGAGGGGCAAACAGGAGATCTTGAGTGGCCGAGTGAAGGGTGCTACGGTCCGGCAACGAGGAGACGAAAGTGCAGAAATGAATGAGGTAAAGGGGAGCAGAGCCAAGAACACAAGTGCACATGAGAGAGAGAGTGCTTAGCACATTTACGCATTCTAAACGGCGCTGTATAAATATCAAAATACAATTATTAGAATATTGAGCTATTAGTATTGATAAGTTATGTTAATCAACCAGCTGGTTTAAAATACCAAACTAAAACTTGATGCAGTCGTTGTCAAGTTTGCTGTTTCTGTTCTCCAGGAACTCCGGCAAGCTGCCAGTCTCCTGTCAGTTCTCTGTACTCGGTGGGGCCAGAAATACCGTCTGCACCGATGTCACCTCTTGACTCAGAATTCTACGAAAGTGACTGGGACACATCTTCAATTGGTGCCGCCCAAACCGGTGGCCCACGCCGCACGAGTAGATCGACTTCACCTGCAAACAGCCAAACCTCTGATCGCGAGGTTACGCCGGTCAGGCGGGTCACGTCCCCCTACTTTACCGGCCCATCCAACCCCCGCCTTTCCTACGAAGGTCTCAGACTTCAGAGTAATCGAAGTTTACAGCCAAATCCGGCCGTGCGGCCGTACAGTGAGGTGGATGATCGTGATATCACACCCGTTAGAGCAGTTACATCTCCTACTCCTGTCGGTTCTGCAAGTGCACGATATTCTTTAGACGGACCCAGAGTTCAGAGTTCAGGCTTACAACCGAAGCTGTCCACTCCGCCTTACAGTCAAACCTCTGATCGTGATATCACGCCAGTCAGAGCCGTTACTTCTCCTACTCCCACCGGCTCGACCAGTGCACGATATTCCTCAGATGGATCCAGAATTAAGAGTCCAGACTTACCATCCATGCTGCCCTATAGTCAGATGGTTAATCGCGATATCACGCCAGTCAGGGCAGTTGCATCTCCTCCTCCCTCTGGCTTGACCAGTGCTCGATATTCTTCAGAAGGATCCAGAATTCAAAGTACAGACTTACAACCAAAGCCCCCTGCAGCACCTAACAGTCCAACCTCGGATCGTGATATCACACCAGTCAGATCAATTGTATCATCTCCTACTCCCACTGGCTCGGCCAATGCCCGCATATCCTACGAGGGCCCCAAAGTTCAAAAGCCAACTTTACAATCGAAGCCGTCCACGCCGCCTTACAGTCAAAACTCCGATCACGAGACTACACCAGTCAGAGCAGTCGTGTCACCGACTCCTATTGTTTCAACCAACACCAGACTTTCTTCAGAAGAATCGAAATTTCAAAGTCCTGGCTCACAGCAGACGTCCACGATACCCGCGGAGTTGCACTTCAGAAAAGAAGCAACTGTTGATGCTGCTGGTATCAAAGAACCGGATAAACGATTGGATTTGGCAAAACAGACTCAGGGTCAAGGTCAGGGTCAAGGTCAAGCGAAAGACAGTAGTATCTCTGTGGATAACCCGATCTCCATAAAGCCAGATGCAACAATGCAGAGACCTCCATCCGGTAGAACAGGTTCGCAGACTCTCCGAGCGTTGAAGCAAAAGCTGTCCATTAAACAGCAGCCGACAGAGGGGCGAGATCGCCACGATGGTTTTTCGAAATCACCTCGAACTCCAAATCCTTATTTGCGGTTAGGAATTCAATTTGAGCAGCGTGCCTTATGGATTTTTATTCTGCATAAAATTTATATTTTCATGTATGTGAATTCAGTTATTTTCTGTATGCAATTTAGATTTTCATCAGTGTCGGATTTAGTTATAGGCGTGGGGGCGGTGCCCCACCGCGCCCCTTAGGCGTTGGGGCGGTTCACTGTGTTAAGCTATCAGGATGATGAACACTGGTTGACAGATTAAACTGGAGCCCCATTTAGTATACTTGTTCTGTACTGTGGTTTTAGATACAGAGTAGTGTATAGCTACAAGCCGCAGAATATCGATGAGTTGGAGTTGATCCGTGGAGACATCGTCTACGTCATGGAAAGGTGTGATGATGGATGGTTCGTCGGCATTTCGGACAAGACGAAAAAGTTCGGGTCTTTTCCGGGGAACTTTGTCCGGCCAATGTGGTAAGTGGAATCTACCAGTATGTGAAAGCACTTATAAGTGCACATTTTACGACGTTGCTTCTAAAGGTGACTTGTTTATATATTTTTGCATTTAATAATTTATTTATACAAGCATTTACTGTGAATGCAATGTTAGTATATTTGAATCTGAAATACTGAGAATCATCACCTGCATTTCCTTTACCTATTATTTTGCAAGATTTAGCAACTCAGAAATAATTGTTTTAAATGCTATAACCGACCGATGCCGCAACTACCCTGGTGCATGCATTCATCTGCTCGAGAATTGATTTTGGCAATGCCGTCCTCGTAGGCTTAGGAGCCTCCTACACTGCACAACTCCAGTCTGTCTTGAATGCTGCGGCTCGCCTGATTGGTGGTAATCAAAAGTTCGGCCACATTTCTTCATTTATGCTGGAACAATTGCTTTGGCCCCCAATGCGGTAGCGTATCCTCTTCAACATCTTGACCCTCGTGCGGAACTGTCTTGTTGGCTGTGCTCCGTTTTATTTAAGGGAGCTCTGCATTCCCTTTATTTCTGGCCGCAGTTCGTCGGTTCAGGGCGATCTCGCCGTCCCTCTAGCTCGAACTGCCACCGCTCAGCGCCGCTGCTTTGATTTTCCCTGGTCCTGCTTCCTGAAATGACTTACCTGTCGACCTTCGACGGGAGCTTCTCTCCTTCTCTCCTCCCTCTTCCGTAAGCGCTTGAAGACCGTATTATTCCCCAGTTCTGGGATGGGTCGGGAGTGCCTCTGATGGGGCTACCTTGAAGCGGCGTTTTACAAATTTACGATTACGATATTTTAATAAATAAATTATTATTTTACTGATAAATAATTATTTGATGATTGTTTGCTTCAGATGAGCGACATGGATCATTTCCCCAAAGGAAATATTTTAAGCTCTGCACCTACAACAAATTGAATGTCAGAAAGTTGAAAAACGTTTTGTGGAATGTAGTTAGTTTTGCCTTTTCAGCTTTTAGGAACAACGGACACTGAAGAATTGAAAATGCAGAATTGTTTCTTCAGTGCCTTAGAAATTATTTCTCTGGTTTATGCGAAATTTTACTGAATGGTGTCGATTTGGTTCGGATTCATTCCCGATGCTTCAGAAAACCTCATCTAAAAGTGTTCTAGTCTTTAGCAGCAGGATTCTTTTTTTTTTCGATTGATATTTCACTGAGTTTCTGTTTTCTCGTATTATGATTTAACTTTTACTTAAGTTCATGCAGTCATTTAATTTATTCAGAGCATACAGTGTAGCGACGACAGTGGTGGTGGTGGTGGTGGTGGTGGCAGAGAGAGACCAGTTGCCTTTTCCAGCACATTGTTATTACAGTCCAAACATTTTAACACCATTGGCTTTCGTGGCACCTTTGCACCTTTGACGAATTCTACCCCTCCCGGAAGTTTGTTTATTCTCCAGAGAATTTTCTATAAGGGGTAGAAATGTTATCTGTGGAACATCAGGGCTTCATTATCATCTCCTATAAACTGGAGATTAGGAGGAAGTGACATCTGTTACAGAGAAATTGGCCCTGACTTGGAAAACGTGCAATACTTTTTTGTGATCAAGTTTCAGCATTAATCGTTTTCATTTGGTTCATTTATCAGTTCTTGTTTAATGTTATTCTTTCAGTCCATCTGTGTGCAATCAGCATTTTTGAGAAGTTCTAAGAAGCGCTATGTAAATGTTTGCACACATGCATACATCTTGCATACATATACATGCATATTAATACACGGTTGCTGTAAAGCTCCACATAGGCCTACATGTAAGTAGCTCACTACTGTAAATTGTCGTTATTACAATTACTGTTACACGTACATACCATGCATGTAATGAACCAAACCGTCTTCACATAGCAGCATTATTTCGGACCACTGTGTGATGTTGTATGGTATAATATTGAGATAATGGCGCTATAGCAGTCATTGGGTGCTATGGGTCAGGGCGAGATGTAGCAGTCATATTATTGCGCATATGGTGTGTTTGGTAAATGCTATGGAGTTCGTTGACTCTTAAATTGTCAGTTAATGGTGACAACGGTGGCGTTTTACTTGCGCTTTAATCTGGGTTTTTTCACAACAATGGTCTGATTTCAACTTCTGATGTTCTTCAGTTTTTACTGTTTTCGTTCTAGATTGAGTTTCAGTTTTCGTTTTTGTTTTCCTGTCGAGAACAAAACATTTTTCGGTTCTCTGCTTTTGTTTTTTTGCGCTGAATAGTACACGATGTCGATCGTAAGATTCTTGTCTGAGACTGGTATAGGACTTTAGCTACACTTGATTTTGTGGCATTAAATTTTACTTAATTAGTTAATGGGCTAAAATAGCAGTTAGTGTTTGAGTAATTATTTAAAAGCAGTAAACTTCGTTTAAGCGAATAGTAATCAACGTTTGAGATTTTTATGAAAATTTAGGCTAGGCATAGATCTAAATATTGCAACAGATTTAGTTTAAAATGGGAAAGATGCAGCCGTGATTAAGTGCTTTTTCGCGAATATTTGTAGCTACATTTTACAGTTCAAAATTCAAAGGTCAAACGACTCAAACGCTGACCTCCCTGTACAGGTTTCCAGAAGGCTGTGGTCCGACGAAGGACCGACGATGCCAGTAGCTGCTTTACGGCCGGGCGGGGAAAAGAGATAAGGGTAGGACCCCACATTACCTCGTGCTTAAGGGTCCCAATATCCCTTATATTTGAGTCTGTATAAGCAGGATGCGAACCGGTATCATAACTCAGCCCTTAAATCTGGGCCTATGTTAACATTCGACGTCCGTTAATCCTATTAATGTAACTAAAGAGGTCACTACGGTACAGAAGTCTCTTGTAAAGTCACTATAGAGGTCGTTACAGAGGGTAACTATTGAGGTAACTATGCAGGTCACTGTAGAGGTAACTATATGTAGGTCAGTCCTTTGTCGGACCACAACCTTCTGGAAAACCTGTGGAGGGGGTCAGCGTTCCGCAGCGTTTTATCTTTTAAATCTTGACCCCCACATTGCAAGCAGTGGGGTGTAGGCATACATGATTGGCGGAAATGCTATACGCATGTTTATGAACACACACATGTATATATGTATATATATATATATATATATATATATATATATATATATATATATATATATATATATATATATATATATATATATATATATATATATATATCCTCTCACCTACATTCAGATGACATTGACACACTTCACATGATTACCTAAACAATATAATCTTCAAATGACTCTTACTGCATTACCTGACCTTACCTTATACCTTAACCTAAAAGAGGCGGCGAATTTTTGACTGCGAGGCGGGACCCAAAATCACTGAGAAGAGAAAGCCGGTGACTTCAAATTTACTTATTCCCTTTTTATCTGCAGACTTTAAAATGTAGTTCATGGCTTCTGTGCAAAACGGACAGTTTTGCTACCCGCATTCAGTACATCAGCACCATCATCCGCATCCGGGTCTTGTGGTTCCGGTTGACTGGTTCCAGGACATCTTTGAGTTTGTGCGTCATCTTCGAAGACTATAGAGGTGCTACATAAACTGGGCAGATGGAAGAGGCGATTGTCGTTAGAGGGAGCTTCCATCAGCCTCCGATTACGACAGATATCTTCCGATGGCGAATCCTTGACCCCGAACAGGTCAGGCGCCGAGGTACTGAACTCTTCTACGTCGGAGGAAGCTGGATCTCCATCCTCGACTTCCTCCTCTTGCTCTAGGTCATCCGTCTCGTCCGGTTCTGGTTTTAGCTGGCCCGGCAGGAGATCTGGCCTTGGCAGTTCCGCCTCGAGGCCTAGGAGGAGTGGCTGCGTAGCCTGACAGTGGGACGAGGACGAATGGAGAGGGCACGGCTGAGGGCTGGTCCAGTATTCGCCCGAAGTGTCGGTCCACTCCACGTACTTCGACTGAGCTTTCAGGGCGTGGCACTTGGGACAGACTTCGAGGCCGAGCGCCTGAGCGTCGTCCCCGCCGCGGCCGCCGCCGCAGACGACCCACGGACGACCCTCTTCGGATGACCCTCCTGCACCCGCCAGCGAAACACCGATGTAGTCGAAGTCCTCGTCGTCCAGACAACGAAGATCGAGGAGGTCCTTGCCCTGCCACTCGTCCTCGACGCTGAAAGACCTCGACTGGAGAGGGTGGTGTTTGAGGAAGCGCTGGAACCTTCCGCAGCCACTCCTAGTCGCGCGGCAGCCGACGGGGTTCGTCGATGTTCCGACCAAGTGGGGGTCGGTCGTCTGCACCGGGGTCTCTGGACCTTGACTCGACAGGTGGTAACAGTCGTGCAGCTGGAGCCTCTGTGGGTGTCCTTCTACACCCGCTCCACCACCTACGCTTCCTCCTCCTCTTTCGTCGTTGAGCGCATTCTCTTGGCGATGCTGGCCTCTTGTCATCCGGTTCCAGTGGTTGACTTTTCTCTGATCGCCGCGGCCACACCTACAAGATGCAGTAATGTAATATAAGGTAACAAGCATTTATATAGCGCCTTTCAAGCATCTATTAAGAGCGATGGGAGTGGCGCGTATTTCTACTATCAGCACTATGACTCTATTTCTCATAGGACTGTCAATGGACGAATACCAACGTCCTGGGCACGAGGCAGTGCATCGCAGGCTTTGCCATCAACTTCTCATTGCAGCTTCTGCCGGTACCAAATTCTGCTTGGTGGCAGAGACAAGGGTGTGCGAACAACTTGCCCAGGCGATCTTAGCACGGAGCCCTCTCAGCGGGCTCTAACATGCAATCGTTAGAGTGTGCTGCCGATGGAGTATACCGTGTCTAATACTAGATGCACTACATGCTGGCGCCATATAAATGACCGGAAGTCGACGCTGGACAGAATTCACTACCCATTCACAAAACGATTTCTTCTCCACACCGTTCATCAAACGAACGCGCACCTGCTTGGCGACCCGCAAAATCGGTTTCCGTTAGCAGCCAATAAAATGGCGACGGCCTAATCATTTCAATCAACGGCTTTCCTGTCCTACTCTTTCATTTCTAAGAACCAAATCGAAATTCTGGTCCCAACCGTACATGCGCCCAGATAACAGACCCTTGCAAAACGACACCCACCTGTCCTTTCATCGTCTGTTATTACACTTTTATGGTTTTTGATATCTCGGTGTAAGCTTTCCTGTAGGGGCCCCCAGATTTTGGCCTCACGTGATGTAACCAAGGTGTTAACGGCCCCATTGTACTTTGCGCCGTTGGGGACTCAAGGTGTTCACACCGAATACACTGGTGTTAAAAGACCCTCTGCTATACTGCTGCTTAGCTACTGCCCTGTCAATCATCGGGTACTGCCCTGTCAATCATCTTCGGGTACTGCCCTGTCAATCATCTTCGGGCATATGCTCATATACAACGCAATATCGGCGCTTGCGGATGACCAGCAGACAAGGTGGTTGACGAATAATTACTGGTACGGCTAGTTCTGAGTACTCAAAAGAGCCACTGTAAGTCAAAGTATCAAGAAACTTTACTTGGATATACTACTCGATTAGACAGGCAGACAAACAGACAGACGGACAGACAGGCAGGAAAACAGGCAGACTGGCTGGCAGGCAGGCAGACAGAAAGAAACAAAGACAGACAGAGGCAGAAACAGAGACAGATAGAGAGAGACAGAGACAGAGAGATGGAGACAGAGAGGGAGAGAGAGGGAGAGAGAGAGAGAAAGAGAGAAGAGAGGGGGAGAGATGGAGACAGAGAGAGAGAGGGAGAGAGAGGGAGAGAGAGAGAGAGAGGGAGAGAAGAGAGGGGGAGAGAGGGAGAAAGAGAGAGAGGGAGAGAGAGAGAAAGAGAGAGAGACAGAGAGAGACAGAGACAGAGAGATAGAGACAGAGAGATGGAGACAGAGAGAGAGAGAAGGAGAGAGAGAGGGAGAGAGAGGGAGAGAGATAGAGAGATAGACAGTGAGAGAGAGAGAGAAGAGAGGGGGAGAGATGGAGACAGAGAGAGAGAGGGAGGGAGAGAGAGAGAGAACGGTCTGAATGATTTTGCAAATGGTTACTTTTGTACGACTGAGTATGCTTACCGTAACTGACAATAGTACATCGCAAGAATAACGAGCAGCGTGATAACTAGAACGGATGTCACGATTCCGAGTGTCACTCCTACACACAAAACAACCATCTGTGTTCTTCAGTCAACCCGCAAAGGATCAGGTTTTTATGAAACGCTGGGTAATGTTCAGAATCACGCTTCACTTGCATCGGTGTTCAACGACAGACAGTCTTCGGTACATGATGATGATGATGACGACGACGACGATGATGATGTTGACGATGATGAGTTCTCTGCCCGAAGGCAGGTCCATTGGCTTTTTAAGACACCCGGGGATGAGGTGAGTGAGGTGGTTTCCCGTTGCTTTCCTCGCAGACAATTGTGAGTGAGCAACTTGTCCAAGGTCGCTACGCAGTGGCTTGAGGCAGATTCGAACCCGCGACCCTCCGGTTACGAGACGCCGACCATACCACTACACCGCCGCGTCACACACTCTCTTCGGTACAATGTGGGTCTAATTCAGCTGATGAAGTCAAATGCCGCTGCTGTAGAATGCTATTGGGTTTCTGTTAATTAGATTGTCGCTTTTTGGTCTAGTTCTTCATTACGGGTGTGTTGAAGCTAAGAATTATGTTAGCGTTATAGGACCTACTGTGCGAAAGACAGAACAGATGAGGAGAAAGGAAGGAAGGAAGAAGGAAGGAAGGAAGGACGGGAGGAAGGAAGGAAGGAAGGAAGGAAGGAAGGAAGGAAGGAAGGAAGGAAGGGAGGAAGGAAGGAAGGAAGGAAGGAAGGAAGGAAGAATGGATGGATGGATGGATGGTTGGATGGTTGGATGGATGGTTGGATGGATGGATGGATGGGTGGATGGATGGATGGATGGATGGATGGATGGATGGATGGATGGAAGGACCGACGGACGGACGGATGGAAGGATGGGTGGATGGGAGGAAAGAAAAGAAAGAAAAAATGAAGTAAGAAACAAAGGAAGGAAGGAAGAAAGGTAGAGAGGAAGTAATGACTGACTGACTGAATGAATGAATGAATGAATGAATAACAAAAAAATGACGTTCGTCTGGCTCAGTACAATTGTTTCGTGTTGGGTTTCGATCTGATGTAACGAGCCTCAGTCGAGCGATTTTCGGCGCTACCCCCACCCCCATTCTTTCTGCCTCCCTCTCTACCCCCACGCCTCATCTCAATTCAAACGCCTCTCGTAATGATCCCAGTGATTACCACCCGTGTCAACCGCCACACGCCTCCATCCAGGGACGCATTGCCCGTCAGGGAAGGGGTGTGGGACGGAGAGCCAGCGGCGCAGAAGAGGAGGCTGGGCGGGGCGGAAGACACGGCGGAAGAGCAACGACGCTCGAGGATGCTATCGGAGTAATGAGACGAGTGCTGCTTGGAACGGAGAGGACATCGTTCGTCATTTCTATGACAATGGGCGATCTGGGCGCAGAGGAGAGGGAAGGGAAAGGAAGAGAACGGTGAAAGGGTGAAATGGCGAGAGGGAGAGATGGTGAGAGGGAAGATGATGAGAGGGAGAGATGGTGTGAGGAGAAAAGGAGAGGTATGGGGCGATCTTGGGAAAGGGGAAGGAAAAGCAGAAGAAAGGAAGAGATGGTTGGAGAAAATTTCGAAGGACTTAGAGAAGAGAAGGTGAGAGGGAGAGATGGTGAGAAGGAGAGATGGTGAGAGGGAAGATGGTGAGAGGGAGAGATGATTAGAGGGAGAGGTAGTGAGAGGTAAGATGATGAGGGAGAGATGGTGAGAGGGAGAGATAGTGAGAGGGAGAGATGGTGAGAGGGCGAGATTGTGAGATGGACAGATGATGTGAGGAGAAAATGAGAGCTATGGGGCGATCTTGGGAAAGAGGAAGGAAAGAGATAAGAGAGGAAGAGATGGTGAGAGAGAGATGGTGGGAGAAAACAACGAGGGAGATAGGGAAGAGAAGGTGAGAGGGCGAGAGCGGGAGAACGGCAACGAGGAAGAGAAGGAGAGAGGACTGAGAAGGTGAGAAAGAGAGGGGTAGCGGATGACATGGGAAAAGGAGATAAGGGACATACGGCGGAAGAGCAGAGAGAGAGAGAGAGAGAGAGAGAGAGAGAGAGAGAGAGAGAGAGAGAGAAAGAGAGAGGAAGAAGGAGAATGGGCGGGGATGTCATATAGAATAGAGCGAACTCACAGAAAAGTAAGAACAGTCACGGCGGAATCGCTCGTAAAGATCGTCGGATATTAAGAATAGCCTATATTAATGACGAGAACCGATGCGCAAACCGGCATCTCGAACACCCAGCCTCTGTATCCGTCCGCTGCTGAGCGTGCGTGCGTGGCCATGGCGCAGCAGCATCTGAAGCCGATAGATGCCAGAATCAGACATCGGGCGAGTCTGAGTAGACGCAGGATGATGCATGGATGCCAGGTCGCGAGGGAGGGGAGGGCTCAGTGCTGATTGCGTGGGGCGCAGTCCGTAACAACGACCATTTCTCGAATTATTCATTCACTCTGTATCGATCTTCCAGCTACAGTACTAATCGTTAACGGTACAAGAATCACTTCTTTCCGACAGGTCTTGTCTGTCTTGTTTTATCTTGTCTTGTCTTGTTTTATCTTGTCTTGTCTTGTTTTATCTAGTCTTGTCTTGTTTTATCTTGTCTTGTCTTGTTTTATCTTGTCTTGTCTTGTTTTATCTTGTCTTGTCTTGTTTTATCTTGTCTTGTCTTGTTTTATCTTGTCTTGTCTTGTCTTGTTTTATCTTGTCTTGTCTTGTCTTGTTTTATCTTGTCTTGTCTTGTTTTATCTTGTCTTGTCTTGTCTTCAGTCGCCCACGAGCTGAAGATTAGCTGCACCCTGAACTTAAAGGAACATGCAGACGATAGGAACGATATGTATATAATATCGCTGATACACCCATAAGTCGAAAAGCGACAATTTGTCATGGTTGAGGTCTTGTATGGTAGAAAATTTCTAAGACATATTTAAGTCCTCGCTCATTTTTGACCCGATTTCAAGGGGAGTGCCGCCAGAGATTCTGATTCGTGACCTTTGTAAGTCGTCTGGACAGTTTTGTATCATTTGCAACTTCTGGTTCTCTTTGTCTTCGTTGTTTGACTTTTATTGTTCTTTCGTGGTTTTCCTGCATTCGCACATTTCTCGCTCTGACAGTATTAGGGCCAATCACCATGTTTCTTAAATTTAACATTTTCTGTGGGCGTTTCTTACCTTACTTTACCTTACCTAAACTTATCGTTCTTTGTCTTAGCGTAATTTGTCTTACCATATCCTAAGTACTAACCTTACCTTACCTTACTTTACCTTATCTTACATTGCTTAGCTTTCCTTGGCCTGCTTTGCCCTGCATTACCTTAATTAGAATAATTAGAACCTGACCTGACCTGACCTGACCTGACCTGACCTGACCTGACCTGACCTGACCTGACCTGACCTGACCTGACCTGACCTGACCTGACCTGACCTGACCTGACCTTGCCTTACCTGACCTGACCTGACCTTATTTACCTTACGGTTAATTCCAGAAAGCAAGTCTTCAACCGACCGAAAGCGGAGACAGATCTGTCAGTAAGTGAGTTGTCGCTCGTTGCCAAGGACGGCAGAATCGGTTGCCATGGAAACGTCGGTTGCTGCGACTGCAAGGTTGCTGCAATATATTCATTAGAGGCCATCATCCATGGAAACGATAATGGGTCAAAATTGGGAACTAAAGAGGATCGCTAATACTTGGAAGGGGTCACCCGGTGTATGTATTCTATTGGCAAGGCCACTCCTAACGCCTGCTATCCGCAAACTAATATATATACATATATATAAGTTCCGTAGTTTCCAAATTTATATACTAATATGTATACATTGTACATACGTATACATATACATATGCACAGATACATCGGCCGCGCTGGGCACTGCGTAGCTTCACTGTGCTTCCAAGCGTCTTATCCACAGCGCCAAACTGCCTCAGTTAGAAGCTATCGTTAGTCAGCATAGTTTACCCGAACTTTCATGCGTAAATTATAAATATAAGTACTTTGGTTTTAGAAATAAGCTGACGAAATAGTTCTACATAAACTCTACGTCTGTCAAACCGGACTAATACTTCTTGAAATCGACCATACGATAAACATCACCATCGACTGATTAATTAATGGCTTTAACATTAATATAGCTGCGCTATAGAAGCTATTATCTTAGATTCCATTAGAATACAGATCTCAATCGTAAGACTATTATTATTATTATTATTATTATTATTATTATTATTATTATTATTATTATTATTATTATTATTATTATTATTATTATTATTATTATTATCCCGAGGTAAGTATAATCCCTCAGGTGGTGAAAAATTAGTCCGGAGACAGAAGTGAGCATCTGGAACGGCAACGACTCATCCCGCGCCGAGCAATGGTGAGTGAAGGACTTGCTAAAGATCCTTACACAGTAACCGTCTCAGAGGAGTTTCGAACCCGTACTCTCCGCATTACAAGCCGAGCACTCTCTCTCTCCAATAGGCTACCGTGCCCCACAAATCATCCTTGTCAGGGGGATAGGGCGCCATCGATTTGATGCCTTTAGCAATGATGCAACTGCGTTATTAAGAGCCACAATCTTAGATTCTGTTAGAAGACACTGCAGGTTCCAGTTGTGAGGGGGGCGTGTTGTCATAAGAAACAGAGTTTACTGTAGCATTCTGGAATCCTGCTCTTCCATGCCACTCCTAGGCAACGGATGACGACGGAAGTGGACCTCGTTTCATCGTCCAGGTAGGACCCGTCGAAGCACGTGACGTTTGCATAGAATACGTGGTCAGTCACGAAGTAGGTCACTTCGAAGTGGTCACGGTGCTGGTCAAGAACCGGACATCCTAGGCCGACGGCTGCACGATCGCACCGACGGATAAACAGACAAACAACCGGAAGTCAAACAGCCGTGAACGGCACGGCATATATAGACGGCCGTGGAAAAGTAATAATGGTTGTGCGTGATTGAAACTGGTGATTGCAGCTGGTGGTCAGAATGGGTGATTTGCAGAGGGTGCTTTTAGTGGGTGATTGTCACTGTTGCAGAAGGCGATTGCTACTGTGGCATACAGCTAGACACATTTGATTGGCACTTATTAAGAGCCGCAATAAATGTCTCGCTATCTACCAACTCTACCGCAAACGTGCTTCCCTAAAGAGAAGATGTGTATGAGTAATTATATAGCGCCTTTTTGGCAACTCGAAGCGATAATATGTTTGCAAACGTTCTGATCGCAAATATTCGGCTATAAAATAGGCTGTAAAATACATAATATGAAAACTAAAACAGTCTTCCATTCGAAATTAGATAAGTGTCCGGATAAGTGTTTGTATTATTTACATTTGCAACGTTTTATTCTGTTTTTGGAGATGTAAACTTACTTACTTACTTAGAACTTTTCCGTCAGAAGTCTCTCAAGAAACACCTTCAACTAAGGCCGAAGGTTTCAACTTATATTCTCAGCGCGCGTTTTTAGATAGGCTCTATGGTAGATATGTTATATATCTATGCTTCAGCGCCTTTGTGACGTTCTAAAAAGCGCTATATAAGTGTTCAGATGCATATATACCAATGTTATGATGGCATTATCGTCTGTTACTCCCGGATATCGTTTTTACGAACGTCTGACCTTCGAAGTAGAGCAGAAACCCCCTCTGGGTCAGACTCGTCTGTCCCGTCTTGAAGACCAGGGTCACTTCCGTTGGTCCTGCTGCCCTCTCCTCCAATTCCGCTTCCCCTTCAATGTCAATGACCTGTTTTCCGAGGGCTCCACAGTCCCGGAAGTAGGTCCTTCCATCCGCCGAGACCTCGAGGAAGTCGAAGCAGAGTCCGCCTCTCTTGACGTCCAGCTCGAAGTCGAAGAGGGTGATGCGAACCGTCTGACCGGACTGGACAACGATGATCCATTGGCATTCGGCGTCCATGAAGTATTTCTCCGGATAGTTGGGACTCGTGACGTAGCCGTGGTCGTAAAGCGTGACGGAAGTTGATTCCGAGCATCTTCTGTCCACTGACCATTCTGCACATTAGAAGAGCGTCTTGGGTTCGATTCCAACCCAGACTGTCGCTTTCATAGGGCGCACAGCAGTGGCCAGTTAGGGGCAGAATGTATGGGTCAAGAAATCGTAATCGTAATCTCCAAATTCTAAAGCGCTACTTAAAAGCTAAGCGCAGGGCACCAGCTTATTCACGAGCGCTGTGTCAAGTCAGTGGGGTTGTCAAGAGATGTCTGGTCAAGAACCAAAGATCAGAGAGAGAGAGAGAGAGAGAGAGAGAGAGAGAGAGAGAGAGAGAGAGAGAGAGAGAGAGGCGGACAGACAGACAGACATACAGAAGGGGAAAGAAACACTGCCGTCAAGGAAGCAAGTCCATCACAGCAGCTGAACGCCATTAATTGACATGCTTAGCTATTGCATAAGAAGTGGCGCTATATAAACGCAAGCAATATAGCAATGTGAAGACGCTGAGAGGGGACTTCAGAGAAAAAATTGCAAAAATCTTGTAAATTTAAAAAGAATGCTTACAAAACAGAATTTAGAAAATACAGTGATGAATTTCTGCAAAATGTGAACAGTTATCGCCGCATTTAGAGTAACATTATTACCGCGAGATAGTCAGATCATAATAAACCGTTGCCACAATGTAAATATTTTGCCACTCCCCTTTCGTGCCGCTCAAACGGCTCCGAAAATTTCGGCCTTACTGCAGGCTCACCACAGCACAAGCCGCTTACTGTGCTACAAGAGCATGCCGAAGTAAAGTAAAGTAAGTAAGAGCATGCCGAAGTAAAGTAAAGTAAGTAAAGTATCCCATATCCAAAGAGTGAGACGTAGCGGAGGCGCTCATTTCCTTTTCTTAGGCCCTGGAGCCGGAAATGGATGAATCCCAAGGTCCTGGACACGCGGCCAGTACATTACAGGACTTGCCGTTTACTTCCCAGCTTACGCCGGTACCCGATTATACTGCTTGGTGACAGAGGCACGGTGTGCGCAAACAACTTCCCCCGGGTTGTTACACGGAGTCGAACCCGCAACCGCATGCTCACTGACCCAACGGGTTACCGACAATCAACCGTGCCACACACAAGCGCGCTGAACTATGTCCTAGTCTTCCGTTTTCCGGCGCATGCGCTGCTCATGCGCGGTAGATCCTGACCTGGTATGCATCGATAGGTGACCTTCAAAAACTCCTCGTATCCACACGGGTCGCCGAAGAAGGCGGTGTTGACGGCGATTGAGCATTTCCGTTTTCCGGCGCATGCGCGGTTGAGCAGGAAGTGTACGTCGATGTCACAGTTGCGGGTGAAGGGAATCCCGCAGAGGGCGGCTACGACGGTGTCGTTACGGCCGAAGCGAGCCGTCTCGAAGACCGCGATCTGTCCTTCGTCGCAGACGAAGTAGAAGACTGTGTTGAAGCAGGCATACTCTTCTACTAGGTGGAAAGGAGAAGCTGGACAAGAAAGCAGAACTTCGTGGGGAGAATATGCAGAAAAACTGAATCACGCTTTGTGAAATAGCTAATTATCTAGGCACTTGATATCAGCAGCAGCAGCAGCATCGGCAGCAACATCATCGTCATCATAATCATCTACATCATCATCATCATCATCATCATCATCTCAGAAGGATGATTATCTTGGATAAGTCAATTAAGAATTGCCATGGTAGATGTTATTCTTGTGGGAGAAAAAAAGTATGAAGGTGGCCTATTAAAACCAGCTGACGCGCATCTATTTTTATCAATCCAAATTGAAGTTACCTGCCAAGAAAGCAAATACGAAAGGCTGGTAGTAAAGGACCCCAGCTGGCACCGAACCCAAGAACTTCCTTCCTGCCTTCCTTAAGACAGGATCGTTGGGTTCAGCTGCGTATCTGCATACCTCTCTCTGTACCTTTTCCCTCTCCTCTCTCTCATGCGTCTTCCCTTTCACTCTAGGTCTCCCTCCCACTCTCTGCTTCCCTGCTTTCTTCTACTGTCTGTCTGCTTGTCTTTCTGTGTGTCTGTTACGTGCATCAAGCAAACGGAATGTCTCCGTCTCTGTCCGTTTGTCTGTTTCTTTGTGTCTTGCTGTCTGTCGCTCGCTGTCAGCTGTAAAATCGGCTTTGCAGAAATGAGGCGAAATAGGGCTACGAAAGGAAACCTCCACTGTCAGTCATGCGTGAAGGAATCAGTTCACGCCACCGAATGGCGGCCACGGTTGAATGAACAAGGCGATACACGAGCAGCCGCGCTAGAAGACTTCGCATGTCTAAATTAGACATCGCTTGAGAGTGAAAAATCCTTACTTTCTTATTTGGCCATTCGAAGGAAATTCGGGTATAATTAGTTGGATGGGGATAGAAATGAGTTGCTTCAAATAGTAGTAGCTCCAGTGTTTAACGACATCTTATGGCATCAAAGGCCATTGACGTCACCCTCCACCTTTATCCAGGCTTGGAACTGGCACTACCCCCAAGCAAGGCAGTGGCGTAGTTGCTTCAAATACCCGTCAGTGATGCTTAAATAGCGGAGAGCATAAAACGGTGGCGCTGACTTTGCATGGCTGTCTAAATTGAGGCGGGATCGAGGCTTTGCGGTCGCTGTAGGAAAACGTGTGTACTTGACTGTCAGGTTTTCTGGATATCTGTCTTTCAGAAGTTATCTGTCCTCTTAGCTGTCAGCTTGTATGTCTGTCTTTCTCTGAGTGGTTCATTGTCTCCGATGCTGTCAATTTGTCTGTGTGTCTGTCTGTGTGTCTGCCTGTGTGTGTCTGTGTGTCTGTCTGTGTGTCTGTGTGCCTGTCTGTGTGTCTGTCTGTGTCTGCCTGTGTCTGTCTGTGTGTCTGTCTCTGTGTGTCTGTGTCTGTCTTAGTAGCGAGATCACCAATCGAGCGAATGACAAAAACAACTCGATTTTAAACGTTGCTTCAAAAGTTGTCGCCTTTGATAACTCTGGTAGGCCAAAGATAGGTGTCTCCCTATGCTGTCTCCCCGGCTTAACCCCCGGCTTAACCCCTGGCTTAACCCAGGATCCTGACCTGACACCAAAACTGAGCAAAACAATCTGGCCTTGAGGACTTGATCTGATGTTCTGCTGGTGAATAAACTAGTCTCCCTGACGCAGCTTTTGTTTGGCGCTAGGAACTATTCAGAGATTTAAATTATTATTTCTGCATTTATTAGGCGCCACTATCTAATGACTTAGCATCAATCTACGGCGCCGAGCAATTGTAAGTGAAGGACTTGCTCAAGGTCCCTACACAGTAACCGTCTCAGAGGAGGCTCGAACCCGTACTCCCAGCGTTACAATCCGTGCACTTTATCCAATATGCTATCGCGCCCATGAAATAACATTACAATACATGCATTACATTCACCGTATAGACAGTGACACACATTTTTGGGAAATACACCAAAGACGAAGCGAGTTATAATAAGGTTCTTGATTCGTGAAATGTTTGATGATTTTTGCCCCAACTATTGTGTGTCGCACATACAATCGACACCGTGTGTTCCGTCGAATCCGTTAGCGTGACGCACGCAAATGATCCGTCGTCGGCTGCTGCTGCTGGTTGTATAGGCTGGGCTTCGGCGACAGAGGACGTAAGCATCTTAAGCAGATGCGAATCAGCTTTTCTGGCATTGTCGCAGTGCACTCGATCGTTGACTCAGAGTTCTTGAAGATTGAATGATCGTTGACGTGTCTCCTCTTTCATATATTGTCGATTTCATGCGGCGCTGATGCCTTACAGCTCAATCACGCAAGGAACGGAGGTACTCGCGACCCGAAATCATTCGACCTATGACCCGGGGGTTATAATATGCAAAAGGATATATACTCCGCTTCTTCCTCTTATCCCTCTTTCCGCTCCAATCCCAAACATATATGCATGCATACATATATACATACATACATACAAACAAACAAACATGCATACATACATACATACATACATGCATATATACATACATACATACATACATACATCACATACATAAAATAAACAGGTTATTGGAGTATAAACATACATACATACATACATACATATATACATACATACATACATGCATACATACATACATATATACATACATACATACATACATACATATATACATACATACATACATACATACATCACATACATAAAATAAACACGTTATTGGAGTATAAACATACATACATACATACATATATACATACATACATACATACATATATACATACATACATACATACATGCATACATACATACATATATACATATATACATACATACATACATATATACATACATACATACATACATATATACATACATACATACATACATACATATATACATACATACATACATATATACATACATACATACATACATATATACATACATACATAATACATATACTGTAAGCAGAGGATCCGGGGTGTGAAATTAGAGGGGCGAAGATATAGCTAAGTCCCTTTGGATCTGGGGTACAGTGATAAAACACTTCTAGCCAAAAGTCAGTCAGCCAAACTGCTCAGAGGGGGGCAGATACCTTCATTTCATCCTAACTAAATCCGCCACTGCAAAACCAGTGAAGAAATGTATCCGCTTTTAGAGAATGATTTAACCTTTTAAAAACTCGCTTCAAATTTTTCGGCCAGTATTGTACCTAATGCAGGGGCCCAGTAAGAGAAATTAAGACCAGTTTGGAAGACTATTTATATGGCTTGGTCGCGAATACCCCAATGAAGTGGCTAAACAAAGATCCCAGTTCTATTGGTGCTAAAAGCCTTCAAATTACCCTCATAAAGGATCCGAATGCGTGATGTATTGCGCTACAAAACTTGATATTATCGCAGCGGTATGTCGGTCAATTTCCGGGAATGTCTTTAGGCACGGACGCGCATGCGCTTCAAGCGTCTATTTGTTTTTTACGAGAAAGGGCGCTATTACAATCTTCATGCTCTGAGAATTGATGTCTGGTAGCTCCTGCAGATATTACTGTATTTTTATGTATAAGCACGCCTTGTCTAGTAGTAAAACACGGCAGTTGTAGCCTAGAACCACGCATTCCCTTGTGTGTGGCATCATAAAGGCCGCACCGATTCAGTCCGTATGTCGTCATCGTGAGACAAATTAATTATGTATAATGGCCACACTAGTGCGTGCAACTGCCCAGCATTATGCCTAGTTCTATGCATCGTATTTGTCGATTATACATAGCTTTTGGCGTCTCATATAGCAAACAAGAAGAGCGTGTATATATATGTATATATGTTTGTATATCTATAATTGTATAAATCTTTAATTATGTTTATCTATTGGTCTAAACCTTTATAGATTTAAAAATATTATTTGCGTCAATCTACGAAGATTTAGACCTATCGATCTATACTGTGCATATATATATATATATATATATATATATATAGCAGATATGCATAAATACATATATATATAGTTATGTCTGTGTATATGTATCTCGGTGTGGTTGAATGTGCCCCATTTTGTTGTTGTGTATAATTTTGTGGCATCCGTGATAATCGGGCATATTAAACCCATACTGCGGATTCAGATGGGGGCGGGGCTGCCTGGATGATGGTTATGTATGGAGGGGTGGGTTGCTGAGGATGGCGAAGGATATGGAGGAGGGATGGAAGAAGATGGAAGTACCGCTGCTGCCTGATTGTATGAGAGATGCCACAAGCGATTCTCCATCTGCTGTCGACCCTTTGCTCCAGCATTTGACATTTAATTACTCAAATGCACTGTGTGTGTGTGTGTGTGTGTCGTAATCGTAATCGTAATCTCGAGATTTCTACAGCGCCCAACGAAAACCAACTCGCGTGGAACCAGCTTATTCACATGCGCTCAGTCAAAACAAAATCGATAGGCAAGATGGGTTCGGTTCCAGGTCAAGATCCAAGAGTCAGTCGGACGGCTACGGTGGATGGTACTTGTGTAATAATAATAATAATAATAATAATCTAAAATAATGTGTACAATATAATATACTTATGTCCGTGTGGTTATAGGCTGAGTTATCAGATTATACTGTAAATAGAAACGAATGGCTCTCACTGCACGAGTTCTGATAGATCTATAGGCCTAGCATATAGTCCGAAGCCTAGCATAGGCATAGGCATAGGCATAGGCAGTTACACGCATAATTCAATTTGAGCTGCAAAACCGGATTTCAACACACATAGGCACACGCACATACAGGCATACATACCTACCTACATACATTCATACATATGCACATACATACGCACATACATCGTGCATACATGCATACATACATACATACATGCGCACATACATACACTATATATACACATACACACACACTACATACATACATATATACATACAAACATACATACATATATACATACATACATACATGCATACATACATACTACATACATACATACATACATACTACATACATACATACATACGTACATACATACCTACAGATACATAAATATTACTCTTGCATCCCATGCAGTTGATGTTATTGAAAGACTGATGTGACGCGTCGTTGTTGATTGTATTTTCCATTTATTCAGCGTCTCTTTCTGCTCCTTCTTTCTTCCCATCTGCATC